>CM045920.1:4995096-5041061 GCA_025169955.1 Salix arbutifolia | reverse complement strand
CCAAGCCAATATATTTTGAAATTATACAATAATCAAAATTAAACAAATTCTCTAAAATTCAAAATTTTTCTAACACTTACATAATAACTTCATCATAGTCCTTATCAATCCTTAAATCAACTTTTGTACTTCGTTTCTACGCTTTTAACTTCCCAACAAAGAAAAGGAATATAGCAAGAAAATCTCATTTTCATCCATCTCTATTCTCTATCGTTTTTTAGCCTTCAGAGAACTGCTTCCAGCTCAATTCTCTTTCAGAATTATTAAATTTCTTGTTTGATCCCCTTAAAATCCCTTTTACCACACTTTAATTTAGGTGTTATGTTTGGATGAAAACTTTAACCTACAAGTATAAAGTTTCAATATTGTCTTATTTCTAATTATCCAATATTGTCCTATTTTGGTTAGTTTTACTCTTTTTTTTACTATCCCATTTTGTATATATGTTTAATTTACCAGTAATTTACACCGTAAGACTTTTAACCACGTTTTACATCAACTTTCTAGATTTAAAAACTAATTATTGAAATTTTACCTGCAAATAGAAAAAAAATAACAATGAATTAAAAGAAAATCTAAGTCCAACCCACAATGAAATGCAATAAGTAGTAGCCTAGTATCATTAATTCAAGTTCAAGTATCATTACTTACAACAAGTTTTTTACTTTTTAGACTTGAGTTGATTTGCAGTTGAGGACTATTTATAAAACAACAAAATCACAAATGAGTTTTTTAATATCTGTAAAGTGTTTATGACTAAAACAATAGTTGGAAAATTAGTTATTTTTGCCCAATAATTCAAAATCTGACTTTTGAGCCTTTAGAAGTGGTTGAAGATGAGTTAGAGATAAGGTAGTGTATGCTGCAACAAATGATGTAAAGTAAAACTAGTAAACTAAAAAGAACCAAAAAAGCATAAAAATAAAACTTAGCAGTATAATTCAACACAAAAAAGAACCAACTTAGTAGTATATTTCAAATAAATGTATATGACTGAAGATATAATTAAAGCATGAAAAACTAGTAACCTAAAACCACGATGACAATTTTGATAGTAGCAACTAGATCTTGTCTGAAATATGAATGAGACTAAAGACTAAAATAAAATTAAAAGCGAAGTATGCAAAAATTTCATCTAATCTTTACGGCCGAATTGAATCAAATTTCAAATTTCATTTTTTTTATGCTATTGATATGGCTAGAGATAGTAAAAAGATGACATATAAAATATTTAAACAGACATAAAAAAGAAAGAAGATGAAAAATGAAAACACTAAAAAACAAAATAACATAAGGATATGACATGTTTTAAAGCTTAGCTATGACTAGTTAAATTGTTCGCACTACGTTGTGGCCCAAGTAAATAATTTTTATAATTGTTAAGATTAAAACAATTAATAAGATTTGTTAGTTCAAAATAAAATATAATATTTATACATGCAAAGTTTGATACAATGAAACAGATCAACACACCATATTATAACAACAGCAACATCAAAAATATTGAAATCTTAACATTTAAAATTACTACTACTATTATTGTCAAAACAATAAAAATTATTAAATTACCCTGGAAAAAAAAACTCAAAATAATTAACAAAAGAGTAAGTAAGAACAAAACTAAAATTATTATTATTATTATTATTATTATTATTATTGCATTAATAATAACAAAAACAAAATTAAATCAAATACTAAAAAAAACCTAAAAACTTTAATAAAAAAGCAAACAAAAAAAAAATAAATGATAAAACAAAAATAAGAATTATTAGCTAAGAAAAAATCACTTGACTTGAAAATAATAAAAGAAACTAATAAAAAAACTAAAAGAAAGAACAAAGAGAAAGAGAAAAAAACAAAAATATCAATTTTCAAATTATCACAAACACAAACTAAAATTTAAGAACAAAATCCTTCAAAAAAATACCACCTCAATAAATAAAAAAATAAAAAAATTAAAAACTAAAGCTAAGAGCACACATATATAAACATGAACAAAGATAGGGACGATTTAAAAATATAAAAAAATAAAGGAATTAAAATAAAAAATTAAAAGTATAAGGGTCAAAATGAAAATCAAATATATTATCAATTTCAATCAAGGGACAAAATTAAAAAAATCAAAACCTCTGTACCAATTATATTAAGGGATTTAAAACCAATCCGAAAATTAAAAGAATGAGGACCAAATTAAAACCTAAATATATAATCAATTTCAATCAAATGACCCAATTAAAACAAATCAAAAATTGTATAAAAGAAATCAGGACCATGCAAAACAATTAAAAGTTTAGGGACTGAAATGAAATCATCACAAAATCGGGGGCTTGCTTTGTACTTTAGCATGCAAGAGAGAGAAAAGGGGAAATCAACTATCAACCGACCACCGTGGGACACGACGCGCCATACCATGAGGAAGAGGACATGGTGGCGCATTGGGTGAGACGCCGCATGACATTTTTTGACACTGGAAGTCGCCACATGCGCCACCCGAAGCAGGAGTAAGGCCGAATACTATCGGTCACGTGTGGCACACAAGCGCATAGTTTTCAACATATAATAATAAAAAAATGTTGTCAATTACCAGAACGCCTCTACAACCAAATCTTCATTTTTTTTCTTATTGGGGTGCAGATTAGTATTTAGCTATTTTCAAAAAATATGAAATGCTCATGGTACCCCTCCTGACCACCATTGTTTTTTTGTCTTATTGGGGGGCAGATTAGTCTTTAGTTATTTTCAAAAAATATAAAATTCCCATGGAACTCCTCCCAACAGCAATAATTTTTTTGTCTTTTTCGAGGGATAAAATGGTTTTACTGTGCAAATAATAAAAAATAAATAAACCGGTGAATCGACCGACCCGAAAACCGAACCACCCAAAAATACACTATTACAATCCACAATGTTTTGTTTCATAATCTATAGTTAATATCTGATCTCTTTGAATTTATTTTATAATACCAGCTAATGCAAACTCTTGATCATCTTGTTAAGCAACCCTAAAAAATATGATATTTCCTCAATAAAGATGAAAATCAAGTTCAAGAAATGTGATATAATGAAAATTTGTTCTAAGACATCAATATTATTGGAATTGAATCAAATGACATCAAAATATGAGTTATACCTTGATAAATTATACTTGATCTTTTTCCTAGTAAAGAAAACATGTTGTATAATATAAAATAGAAGTTTATTTCATAAATTCATGGTTGCATAGCTTTGCAACATATAAACACTTATATAATGCTTCAAAAAACCCTAATAGATCCTCATATATGAGTTAATGTATTCCACTTGAAAAATTGTCCCAAACCCCTAAATTGATAAGCCCTAAACCTAATTCAAACAAGCTTTAGATACTAGCTAAAATAAAATATCAATTAAGCCCAGACTAATACATAAACTAAAGCTTTTGCAACTAATTAAACAAAATAACCTAAGACATACATTTCCTAGTTTAAATAATAACATGAATGAAATCTTCATCCTAGAAATACTAAGATATTTGTTGTCATCTTTAGATATCCAAAACAAGCTATGAAATAGATTGTTGAAGTTGTCTCCCCTTTTAGTGTCCTTGTTTTTCTAGGATAATTAATTGCAGCATTAAATAATCCTCTCAAAACATGGAAACTCTCGTTGTCTTTCTTTAGAATTCCTTATAGAATTAAAAAAATCCCAAATTATGCTACTGTATCTTTGTAGGAAAAAAAATCATTGTCAAATAGAAAGTCCACATATCAAAAAAGATTAAATAATGAAATTCATAGAACTTGTTCTAACCTATATAGTAAGACATTCATGAATTATGATTGACCTTAAATCTTACCACGACATAGAAAAATACATCTGAAATCTTCGAAAAAAGGTTTATCTTGATCAAATCATTTGATATAAAGTTATGTTTAATAACGTAAAACTAGACAGTATAAAATTTTAAACTAAAATATGAATTTGACTTTGCTTGAATCGAATTATTTGCAATCATATATATATATATATATATATATATATATTCATATTTATCTCTTAATTTTCTGGTTTAATCTTTTGTTAAATATGATTATTTTTTACTTGGTTTTCATATAAAATGATAGGAATTTTAAATATGTTCAACTTTGCATAATATTATTTTCCCTTTTATTTTATCTATTTAATGTACTTGACTATTTCTATTATTATTTTATTAAATAGAATTTTTTTATAATAGTTAAAAAATTTAGACACAATTAGGTAAATGACTTCTATTGCAAGATTAAATATCTTAATATATTTGTACCTCTTAAATTTCTCAATTTAGTCTTTAGTTATCATTAAAGATTGTTTTTATATTTATTGACATAAATATTTCTTGATTTATTTAATTAAACTCATGCATAAGCTTTTTTATTTACACTTATGATTTTTTTAATATGAAAAAGAACACATTAAAAAAATTGGTATAGTTTTTTTTAAGAATCCAACCCACACTGAAGCAATGATTTATTTGAGTGTTTTTTTTTTTGCATTATAACCTAATTTTTAAATTGCTTTTCACTTGAAAAACAAACTAAATTGATGTTTTTAGGTTTTTTGAGACATTTTAATGCATTTATGTAAAAAAAACACTAAAAATAATAATAATATTTTGATATATATTCAATATCAAACACTTTTGAATAGTACTCTAGACCATAATATCACATATAGTTTAACGGTCATTTGAGAAAGAAAAGGTACAAAACATGAGGCACATGAGAAAACATAATGCATCATAATTCATGTTACTGATACACCTATAAAGCCAAACATCTATTAAAAAAATCTTGAAGGGAAATAATTATGGAACAAGACACAAAATACAATTCATGAAATTACTATTTAGCCATAAAAGCATTTAAACTAAGCATTGAGGGAAAAATAGTATTCCTATTATGATATAATTTGTTTTACAAGTTAAAAAGGGATTGATTAGTCTTTTGTTTTCATATTAAAATTACTAATTTAACCTTAGAATAAAAAGGGTTATCTTTCAATTAAGGGAGTTTTGGTCTTTATCATTTTTCTAAATTAGTTAAATTACTTACTTATTATAAACACCCAAGAGAAAAACATTATATATATATATATATAGGAAATGAAGACAAATTCGGTTTTTTAAAAAAAAAAAGGGGAAAGAGAAGAAGAGCAAAAACCGGTTTTAGATAGAGTGAAACAAGGATTAGAACATTTTAACCCAAACCCCAAACAACCCCCCACATTTCATGGATATAAATACAAGGAGGAGAGAGGGAGTGGGGATTTTTTTTTCTCTCTTTCCCGTCACCCTCCACCTCTTCTCTTCCCAGCCCCAATTTTTCTCCTCCCAGCCGAACAAACCTCCTCTTTTCACACCCCTATTCCTTCTTTTCCCAGCCGAACCAATCCCCTCTCTTTCCACCCAAATTCCTTTTCTTCCCAGTCGAACCAACCTCCTCTCTTCACAACCCCATTTCCTCCTCTTCACAGCCGAACCCCAAGCCAATATTAAAGGAGAGGACTTTGTGAATGTGTGTGGGAAGTTGAGACTTAGAGAAAATAGTGGACGTAGCCGAGAAGAAGAAGAAGAAGAAGAAGTAAAGCCGAAAAAAAGGGAGAAGAGTATCAAAGCTTTCAAAAAAAAATAGTGAGATACGATGAGACTCTCTTCTTTTCTTTTTCTTCTTAAAAGATGAAACAAAATGAATGGAGAGAACAAACAAAATTGTGCTGGAAAATGTGGGTTTATGATGAACAATTGATGAGTATGTTGCTGAAATTTTCATGTGTAAATTGTGCTGGAAAATGTGGGTTTATGATGAAACATTGATGAGTATGTTGCTGAAATTTTCATGTGTAAATTGTGCTGGAAAATGTGGGTTTATGATGAAAAATTGATGGGTAATGCTGCTGAAATTTTCATGTGTAAATTGTGCTGGAAAATGTGGGTTTATGATGAAACATTAATGGGTAATGTTGTTGAAATTCATGTGTGTATTGCGCTGGAAAATTTGTGGGTTCATGATGAAAATTGTTGGAAAATTTTGCTGAAAATTTTAAGCTGATTCAGCTGAAATTTGTTGAAATACGTATAGTAACGAATGTGAAATTGAAAATAGAAGTATACTAATTTTTAGACATTGATGTCGCAGGCGGAGCAGTCGGGATTGAACCATCGACCAGACAGGAACAACCCCGAAGTAGAGCAAGTAAGTGATTTACATCTCTCCATTCTTACGTGATGTAAGAAGTATTTTAAATTGAATATTATACAAATACGATGAGGTTTATACTAGATTAATGAATGCGTAAATGTGAAAAATGATTGATTAGCTACGGCTAATGGCATCCGAAAGAATGGCCGGGATAAATGGTTGATTAGCTTCGGCTAATGGCATCCGAAAGGATGGCCGGGATAAATGATTGATTAGCTTCGGCTAATGGCATCCGAAAGGATGGCCGGAATAAAAGAATGGTTAGTTTCGTCTAACGGCGACCATAAAGAAGGATCATGGGGAGGAATGGTTGACCTCAGATATGAGTGTCTTAAAATAATATTCGGAGTAATGATAACGTTAATCGAAAAAAGAGAAATGGAGTCCCTATAAATTTTACAATTAAATTGCACTATGTATATACAGAAATTTCAACTTAATAGTGTCCTCTTAACCGAATGGTCATTTGGTTAGAATTATTTAGTACTAATAGTAAGTAATTGCATTTCATTAAATGTTTGTGCTACTGCAGGGACGTCACAGCCACGTGAGGTCTAGGGAACCTAATACAAAGGGGACCTACTTTTGGCAAAGAACCACGTAGATTGCATTCGAAACTAAGTTGTTTTTAGGATGAAGCAATGTATGGAATGCATAATTTTTGTTAAACCTTTTTGTGTAAATCTAAAATTTCCACCAGTAGATTAAGAACGTAAACCCATATCCATGTATGTATATTTCTAATGAAAAGCCTTAGTTATGAAAACTGTAATATTGTACGTTTATGTGAATCTTAGTTTCTTTAATGGATTGTTTATTGTATGGATAATGTTTACCGATGAGAATGAATATGGATCGTGATGTATGGGTATTATACATATATATATACATAAAAAAAATCGGGTCCTTACAGTTGGTATCAGAGCCCCTGGTCTTGATCCTGAGGATTTATGATGATTACATTGCCCTGCTAAATTTCAGGATGGTACGCACCCGACAAGGAACACGAACTAAGCCGCCCTCTTTTGAAAGGAGAGGCGGGAACCAAAGTGCTCAAGGCTAGCAAAATGAAGATCCCTTGGATGATACGGCATCTCATGCTCCAATGATGTTACCCGAAATTCTGCAAAGGGGAGCTGGGGCTACAGAGGAAGATGAGAGACCTAATGAGACTAGGGAAGTACCTCCCGTTGCAACAAAGCAGCAAGAAAGATCAGAAACACAACCATCAACTATTCCAACCGGGGTACCCCACAATGTGTAAACCCCGAACTTCTTACGCAAATAGTTAAGGCAGTGATGGAAGGCATGGCAAGTGCGGCAACACGAACGACTCCCACCACGCAGATTCCACAAGTAGCCCCTATACCTAGCACTACCACGGATAATGTGGTGCCGTTGGTACGTCTAGTCAAAAGTATGAGGGAAATGAGCTGTGAACCATTTTTGGGGGAGCATGATGTAGAAATAGCCGGGAGATGGATTAGAAAGGTAGAGAAGACCATGACTCAAATAAGCATACCTGAGGGTTTGAAGGTAAACTGTGCAACTCAACTACTATCTGATAGGGCCATGACATGGTGGGAAACGGTTCAGATGAGACGTGCGGCTGAGACACTAGTATGGAGTGATTTCAAGACAGAGTTTGAAAATCAGTTTTATTCCAGATACCATCGTAAGGTGAAAGAACAAGAGTTCTTGGCTTTAAAGCAGGGGGATATGTCGGTATTGGAGTATGAACGAAGGTTTCATGATCTATCATTGTTTGCCCCACATTATGTGCCGACAGAGGAGCATATGATTGAAAAGTTGAGAGATGGGTTGCGACAGGATTTGAGACAAGGATTAATTACATTACGGTTTAAAACAGTTAGAGGATTAATCGAAGCTGCTCAAGCTCTGGAGGCTTGCATTGGAGAGAGCCATGAGGGACATCAGAGTATAAGCAGAAAGAGATGGGGATTTTTACAGCAGTAGACCACCATTTCCGAAAAAAGGGAAGAGCGGAGAGCATGATCAGTACAGGAAAAAGGGGAGTTTGATGTTTCCGTCACACCAACAGTCAAGTGGGAGAGTGATGATCAGACAGTCGCACTCAAAGGAAAAGATTTCAATAGGAATAAGTGACCGCAAGGGAGTGGATTACCCTTTTTGCATAAAATGTGGACAAAAACATCCTGGGGACTGCTCAGTTTCCCCCGGGCGATGCTTTGTGTGCAGAGGAGAAGGGCATAGGTGGAGGAATTGTCAGTATTTGGGTCAAGGGTGTCATTACTGTGGTGAAAGAGGACATTTCAAGAGGGAGTGCCCAAAAAGGAACACCGAACAAGTACAAAGCTATAGACAACCTGGTCAGAGCTCCCAACAGTCAGTCACAGTGAACAGGCCAGTAAGATCTTCTCAATCTGGAGCAAACCCCAGTCGAGGAAGACTGAGAGTGCAGAATGATAGGACCCCGGGAAGGGTCTTTCATCTGACACAGGAGGAGGCCAGGGCTGCATCGGATGTGGTGCCAGGTACTCTACGATTAAATGATTTTAATGTGCATGTGTTGTTTGATCCTGGTGCAAAACACTCTTTCATTGATAAAAAGATTGTCACTAAATTGGGAAAGGGAGTAGAAATGGTAGAGAGGGGATTTTTAATTGGAACTCCAATGGGAAACATGGTTGAAACCGATATTGTGTATTTGAATGTGGGGATTAGCCTGTCTGGGTGCGAAACAGAAGTAGACTTGATTCCCTTGGGGTTACATGATTTTGACTTAATTCTAGGCATGAATTGGTTGAATAAATACAAGGCTCTAATAGATTGTTATGCTAAAACTGTGACCTTCCAAACCCCAAAAGGAGAGAAAAGATTTTTGAGGGAGAAAGGATGTTCAAACCGGCTGCCATAATATCGGTAGTAACAGCCCAGAAACTATTGAGAAAAGGGTGTGTAGGATACCTCACGTACATTTTAAACTCCAATGATGAAGGCCCACAATTGAAAGATATTGTTGTGGTGAGGGAATTCCCGGATGTGTTTCCCGAGGAATTACCGGGATTACCCCCAGAGCGGGAGGTAGAGGTGTCCATTGACACTTTCCCTGAAGTCCCACCCATATCACAACAACCTTATCAGATGGCCCCAACAGAACTGAACGAGCTAAAGACCCAACTACAAGAATTGTTAGACAAAGGGTTCATACAGCCCAGTAATTCTCCCTGGGGAGCGCCGGTCCTATTTGTGAGAAAGAAAGATGGAACCCATAGACTCTGTATTGATTATCGACAGTTGAACAAAATAACAAAGAAGAACAAGTATATCCGTTACCTCGGATAGATGATTTGTTTGATCAATTAAAAGGAGCAAGGGTATTTTCAAAAATAGATCTGAGATCAGGGTATTACCAAATGAAGATAAAAGGGGCAGATGTAGCAAAGACTGCATTTAGAACTCGTTATGGACACTATGAGTTTTTGGTGTTACCGTTTGGATTGACGAATGCTCCAGCTTTCTTCATGGACTTAATGAACCGGATTTTCCAACCCTGTCTTGATAAGTTTGTAGTAGTATTCATCGATGACATACTGGTATACTCGAAGTCTTTCGAGGAGCACGAAGGACACTTGAGGCAAATCTTGCAAATCTTGAGAGAGCACCAGTTATATGCGAAACTAAGTAAATGTGAGTTTTGGCTGAAGAGAGTGATGTTTTTAGGACATGTTATATCGACAAAAGGTGTTTTTGTAGATCCCCAAAAAGTTGAAGCAGTCTTGAAATGGGAAAGGCCGACTTCAGTTACTGAAATACGTAGGGACTTGCAGGATACTACCGGAGGTTTATCGAAGGCTTTTCCTTGATTGCGACACCTTTGACTCAGCTGACTTGGAAAAATAAGAAATGGGTGTGGTCGAAGGAGTGTGAAAGGAGCTTCCAGGAATTGAAAAGAAGGCTCACCACCGCTCCAGTGTTAACCCTTCCCTCAGGGACAGAAGGTTTTGTGGTTTATAGTGATGCTTCGGGGAAAGGTTTGGGTGTGTCCTGATGCAACATGGGAAGGTGATCGCCTATGCATCAAGACAGTTAAAGACTCATGAGGTGAATTACCCGGTGCACGACCTGGAGTTGGCTGTTGTAGTGTTTGCTTTAAGGATATGGAGACATTATTTGTACGGATCGCGAACCCAAATTTTTACCGATCATAAGAGCCTAAAGTACCTAATGTCGCAAAAAGAATTGAACATGCGACAGAGAAGGTGGGTGGAACTCATTAAGGATTATGATTGCACCATAGAATATCATCCGGGAAAGGCAAACGTTGTGGCAGATGCCCTCAGTCAAAAAAATAAAGCCACCCTAGAAGGGTTAACGTTAGGGAAGGAGCGGCAATTGGTGGAATTGAAAATGATGGGTGCAAATTTAGACGTTAATGTCGGGGGTGGGTTAGTAGCTCAATTTTTGGTACGAACAACGTATCGGGAACAAATACTACAAGCTCAGCTCCAGGACGAGGTTGGATCCAAGATTAGGAAGAATATGGAGGCTGGTATAGAAATGAAATTGAGGATAGCGAATGATGGGTCCTTGATGTTGGGGCAAAGATTGTACATACCTAATGATAAAACAATCAAACGAATGGTTCTACAAGAAGCACATGAGTCCAAGTTCTCCATACATCCTGGCAGCACTAAGATGTATCGAGACCTGAAACTTCTCTACTGGTGGCCGAACATGAAAAGAGAAATAGTTGAGTATGTGTCAAAGTGTGGGATATGTCAACAAGTCAAGGTTGAACACCAAAGGCCTGCGAGACCACTATAACCATTACAAATTCCAGAGTGGAAATGGGAGATGATAACAATGGATTTTGTGTCGGGATTTCCTAAGGGGAGAAAAGGAAATGACGCAATATGGGTTGTCGTAGATCGGTTGACAAAGTCTGCACTATTCTTGCCTATAAAGATGACTGACTCGGTGGACAAGCTTGCCAAGATCTACATAAATGAGGTGGTACGACTCCATGGGATTCCGGTGTCTATTGTATCTGATCGAGATCCTAGATTCACCTCTCGACTTTGGCCCAGTTACAGCAAGCCTTGGGGACCAAATTGGATATGAGCACTGCGTTTCACCCCCAAACGGATGGACAATCAGAAAGGGTCATCCAAGTCTTGAAAGACCTACTTCGAGCCTGTGTACTAGAATTTGGGGGAAACTGGGAGGAACACCTGGCATTGATAGAATTCACTTATAACAATAGTTACCAAGCCACAATAGGGATGGCCCCATATGAAGCCTTGTATGGTAGGAGGTGCAGAACACCCTTGTGTTGGGAAGAAATTGGAGATCGGAGGTTATATGGTGCAGAGTTGGTCCAAGTAACCACGGACAAAGTGAGAATTATCCGGGATTGCATCAAAGCCGCACAGGATAGACAGAAGAAGTATGCTGATGTGAGGAGGAGACCCCTTGAGTTCTGTACGGGGGATCAAGTGTACTTAAAAGTAGCCCCATGGAAAAACATATTGCGGTTTGGTTTGAGAGGAAAATTAACCCCTCGGTTCATTGAACCTTTCAAAATCCTACAGAGAGTGGGACCAGTAGCCTACAAAGTGGACTTACCTCCACAGTTAGCTAAGGTCCATGATGTGTTTCATATTTCCTTATCATGAAAGGATGATGTAGATCCCGCCAGAATACTACCCCAGATCCCAGTTGAAGTCAATGAGAACTTAACGATGGAAATGAGACCCGCAAGGATACTAGATAAGGGTGAAAAGGAGTTGCGAAACAAAAAGATCCCCATCGTCAGAATTTTATGGCGAAATGCACAAATAGAAGAGGAAACTTGGGAGAGGGAGGATGAGACGAGGAAAAAATACCTAGAATTATTCAAAATATCAGGTATGGAATATTAAACCCCTTAAATTTCAAGGACGAAATTCATATTTAGAGGGGAAGAATGTAAACATCCAAGAGAAAAACATTATATATATATATATAGGAAGTGAAGACAAATTCAGTTTTTTTTTAAAAAAAGGGGGAAAGAGAAGAAGAGCAAAAACCGGTTTTAGATAGAGTGAAACAAGGATTAGAACATTTTAACCCAAACCCCAAACAACCCCCCTCATTTCATGGATATAAATACAAGGAGGAGAGAGGGAGTGGGGATATTTTTTTCTCTCTTTCCCGTCACCCTCCACCTCTTCTCTTCCCAGCCCCAATTTTTCTCCTCCCAGCCGAACAAACCTCCTCTTTTCACACCCCAATTCCTTCTTTTCCCAGCCGAACCAATCCCCTCTCTTTCCACCCAAATTCCTTTTCTTCCCAGCCGAACCAACCTCCTCTCTTCACAACCCCATTTCCTCCTCTTCACAGCCGAACCCCAAGCCAATATTAAAGGAGAGGACTTTGTGAATGTGTGTGGGAAGTTAAGACTTATAGAAAATAGTGGACGTAGCCGAGAAGAAGAAGAAGAAGTAAAGCCGAAAAAAAAGGTAGAAGAAGTAAAGCCGAAAAAAAAGGGAGAAGAGTATCAAAGCTTTCAAAAAAAAAATAGTGAGATACGATGAGACTCTCTTCTTTTCTTTTTCTTCTTAAAAGATGAAACAAAATGAATGGAGAGAACAAAGAAAATAAATGGAAGAAAAAAAAATGAAATTAACAAATTATGTGAAAAGGGGGCTGATTTTTCTTAAGGGGGGGGGGGCTGCCGACATATATTAGTATTGTTGGAATTATTGAATGAATATGTACTGAAATTGCTGAAATTGCATGTGTGAAGTGTGCTGGAAAATGTGTGGGTATATGATGAAAATTGATTAGTATGTTGCTGAAATTTTCATGTGTAAATTGTGCTGGAAAAATGTGTGGGTTTATGATGAAAATTGATGAGTATGTTGCTGAAATTTTCATGTGTAAATTGTGCTCGAAAATATGGGTTTATGATGAACAATTGATGGGTAATGTTGCTGAAATTTTCATGTGTAAATTGTGCTGGAAAATGTGGGTTTATGATGAACAATTGATGGGTAATGTTGCTGAAATTTTCATGTGTAAATTGTGCTGGAAAATGTGGGTTTATGATGAAACATTGATGGGTAATGTTGCTGAAATTCATGTGTGTATTGCGCTGGAAATTTTGTGGGTTCATGATGAAAATTGTTGGAAAATTTTTGCTGAAAATTTTAAGCTTATTCGGCTGAAATTTGTTGAAATACGTATAGTAACGAGTGTGAAATTGAAAATAGAAGTATACTAATTTTAGACATTGATGTCGCAGGCGGAGCAGTCGGGATTGAACCATCGACCAGACAGGAACAACCCCGAAGTAGAGCAAGTAAGTGATTTACATCTCTCCATTCTTACGTGATGTAAGAAGTATTTTAAATTGAATATTATACAAATACGATGAGGTTTATACTAGATTAATGAATGCGTAAATGTGAAAAATGATTGATTAGCTACGGCTAATGGCGTCCGAAAGGATGGCCGGGATAAATGATTGATTAGCTACGGCTAATGGCGTCCGAAAGGATGGCCGGGATAAATGATTGATTAGCTACGGCTAATGGCGTCCGAAAGGATGGCCGGGAGAAATGATTGATTAGCTACGGCTAATGGCATCCGAAAGGATGGCCGGGAGAAATGATTGATTAGCTACGGCTAATGGCGTCCGAAAGGATGGCCGGGATAAATGGTTGATTAGCTACGGCTAATGGCATCCGAAAGGATGGCCAGGATAAATGATTGATTAGCTTCGGCTAATGGCATCCGAAAGGATGGCCAGGATAAATGATTGATTAACTACGACTAATGGCATCCGAAAGGATGACCGGAATAAAAGAATGGTTAGTTTCTTCTAACGGCGACCATAAAGAAGGATCATGGGGAGGAATGGTTGACCTCAGATATGAGTGTCTTAAAATAATATTCGGAGTAATGATAACGTTGCTTGAAAAAAGAGAAATGGAGTCCCTATAAATTTTACAATTAAATTGCACTATGTATATACAGAAATTTCAACTTAATAGTGTCCTCTTAACCAAATGGTCATTTGGTTAGAATTATTTAGTACTAATAGTAAGTAATTGCATTTCATTAAATGTTTGTGCTACTACAGGAACGTCACAGCCACGTGAGGTCTAGGGAACCTAATACAAAGGGGACCTACTTTTGGCAAAGAACCACGTAGATTGCATTCGAAACTAAGTTGTTTTTAGGATGAAGCAATGTATGGAATGCATAATTTTTGTTAAACCTTTTTGTGTAAATCTGAAATTTCCACCAGTAGATTAAGAACGTAAACCCATATCCATGTATGTATATTTCTAATCAAAAACCTTAGTTATGAAAACTGTAATATTGTACGTTTATGCGAATCTTAGTTTCTTTAATGGATTGTTTATTGTATGGATAATGTTTACCGATGAGAATGAATATGGATCGTGATGTATGGGTATTATACATATATATATATATATATATATATAAAAATCTGGGTCCTTACACTTATTCTTCAAAGTGTAGTTAATACAATATCACAAATTCCTTTGGGGTACTCTTTAAAATTAGTCACATATAAATTCTAAAAATAATTAAAATAATATAATGATATAAGAACAACTTACTTACATTAGCTGTATTTTCCAGTTATATCAAAATTAATACCTAAATTAACAAATAAAAAAAGAGGTTACCTTGATTTTTTCTTATATACATCATATTGTGATGAAAAAACATTGTGAAAGCACCATATCCAATCATTTATCAAAAAATATCCAAAGAATTAGCTCTTTTTTTTTTTTAATCTCATCAAGATATATAGACATATTAATGTATTTTTGTTTGTTTCAACCAATTTTGATAACAAAGGAGATACATTCAACTAATAACATTATTTGACTGATTTGATCAACTATTTGAGTCAATAACAAATTTATTTATACATTCAGTCAACCAATTGACTAAGTCATTTTGTTTATGTCAATCAATTAGAATAAATCATGTATTTTTTCTATTTTAATTTTAGTCCTCTAATGCTCTAGATTCCACATCTAAGTGTCATGCATTAATATTTTGAGTCCCAATTCACATCATAGTCCAATCATTCTAGATGTTTTCTATCGTTATCACATTTATAGAATAAAATATCTTTGATCCCATTATCAAATGAAACATGTTTTATAAAAAGACATGATGACATATTAGCAAGTTCTACAATATAAATACCATTAACTAAATACATTAATTAGCTATAAGTTTTCTAGATGAAATATTTAAACATATATGATGAAAACCTAATACGTTAAGATAACATAATTCCAAGAGATAGAAAACAATACATTACAATAATTTATCACTTATAAGTTATAATAGATGTTTAACTTTTATATATCATAATTTACATAACAAAGAAAATGTTTGGAAATTAATGCAAAAAAGCTATTCATGCAATAGCAAAAGGTCCACCTAAATTCTAAAAAAATTTATAGCTAATAGCTACTCTAATAAACATGTAAGGTATCTAAAAAAAGATATAATTTTGTTTATCAAAACTAGAACTTTTAAAGGATAATTTATAAATACTTTATTTAGTCATACTTTAAATTATTCATTTTGATTCTTTAATATTTCATCATGATACTGTATTTTTAAATCTATATTGTGCGGCATTCAGCATCTACAAACAACTAGTTTTCCACACGAGATATGTGTGTGAAAAAGAGGTTATAGTATAATTATAAAATTATAATTATAGTTATAAGAGTTATCACCTAACATTAAAATTACTAAGAAATTTAATAACTTACGAGAGTTTGATCAAATAAACTTATTTTATGAGGAAAGATATATCACTTTTTGTGCATCCAACTTACAATAAATTATATTAATTTTTTAAAAGTTAAAGGATTTATAATGATTTTTATCAACTCTTAACACTACTGCTAATGGTGTAGATATCCTTTCAAATTCTTTTGAAAATATCTAATTAGTTTTTCCCTTTAAATTCCCTAAAAGTTATTGAAATATGTTTTTTAATATTCCCTTTATGAAATTACTTTTTAGATATGATATTTTTTTTTAAGAAATTAGAAAATATTTTTGTAAAAAATAAAGTGTTTTTATTTAAAGAAGGATGTGCCACCGAAACAAGCACACCCTTCACCGACCAGTTAATCACAAACTCTGTTGCGACATATGCATTGACGTGAATTGCTGATTAATGCCAGGTGCAAGGGACGTATTCTCCACGCCGATATGTTCCTCATTCCGGCGACAGACTCCGTAACCCACTTCGTAATGGATGGAGAAATATTTTGAACTTTAAAGGTGAAAACAGTAAAATGCTTATAGTGTTGTCGATGTGTACTCCGCGTGCTGCTGAGTGGGTGGCCTTCTTATCCTTCGAACAAAAAGTCTCCAGCAAAAGCCAAATCTAACAACGCAAATCAAAACTCATATTTTGATCCAAACTTCCTTAAACATAAATCAATTTGGTAAGATAAAACATGAAAGCAGTGTCATTTTCACCAGCAAATCAATGCAACCTTAAACTCCAAAAGAATCCCATAAAACAACCAATATTTGCAAACCCGAATCACTTCAACAGTCACCAGAACCAGAAGCCATCCGACAAAAAACACCAATTTCCTTCATTTTCCATCAAAGCCTCGAAAACCCCTCAAACCCCATTAACCAAAAATCCCGATACACCTCCGCTAGTAGTTGTTGGCTCAGCCAATGCCGATATCTATGTGGAGATTGATAGATTACCAAAAGAAGGAGAGACCATCTCAGCCAAGACTGGACAGACTCTAGCTGGTGGCAAAGGAGCTAACCAGGCCGCATGTGGTGCAAAACTTTCATATCCAACATACTTTGTGGGGCAAGTAGGCGAGGATGCACATGGGAGGTTGATCACTGAGGCTTTGAAGAATGGTGGGGTTAATCTTGATTGTGTGAGGAATCTGAGTGATGCGCCTACTGGACATGCTGTGGTGATGCTGCAGCCTGATGGGCAAAATTCTATTATTATTGTTGGTGGAGCTAACATGAGTTGCTGGCCTGAGAAGCTCAGCGATGAGGATTTGGAGGTTGTGAGGAAGGCTGGGGTTGTTTTGCTTCAAAGGGAAATACCTGATTTAGTTAATATTCAAGTGGCAAAGGTCAGGCATTTCAATGACTCTTTTTTTTAATTCTTTATCACTTGTTATTAATTCAAGTTTGGTGGCGATCATGTTAATTTTATCATGTTTATGGTTTAAAATCACAGCTTTTTATTTCTTTCATCTAAATAAGCAATTGTTTAAATGAACTAAGTGATTTCTTTTGCATAGTGAAGGTTTTAGTTTATTATGTTTTGTTTTTTGTGCATGAATTGACCAGTGATCCTATCTTACTGGACTTGAATCAATTAGGGTAAAATAAATTGGATTGGATATTTTTTTGCATATTAGACACAGTGAGTTTCTGGATAAGAATATCATTAGCTATATAAACTCAGATGAATGGCCATGGCTATGGGATCAGGCTTTGTTGTTCTCAGTGACACTGTTCATCAAGGTATGATGGGAGGATCAAAGAAAATGTATGTGGTTGAGATTGCCTTAGTTTTTGACATATTTCTTGGGGACCAAAATGAATAGATTGTTGTCCATATTTGGTGAGGGATTGCAAACTCTTTTTCCTGGATTTTCTTTTGGGACTTTGGTTTATCCAGCTAGATTGAGATCTGGTTTTCTTGGTGCTTTCTTTCTCCAATTAATAAATATGACTAGAAAAAGGTGAATCCATATGCATAACCTTTCTCGACCATCACAATTAGGTTTTGCTAGAATCTTCAAAGATAGAGAGGTCACTCGTTAAACAAAAATAGGAGGAATGTACAGGTCAATGATTGTTTGTTATTTTAATTTTTGGAAGAAAGAATGGATTCACAGTTTTAGTTGACAAAGTTCTTAAAAATAAACCATATTTATGTTTTTCAAGAACCAGTAAATGTTGAAAGAACTCGGGATATTTCCAAGTTTCAGGCAACGGATCTCTCTGATAGAAGGTCCAGGATCTTCTACACTATGTGGAAATGTTGAGCGTCCTTTTCCAGATTGTGAGTTTAATATTTGCTTATAGTTGAAGTTAGTTATTGCTCTATGCTATGCAGAGTGCTCTGCTGAGCCCTGGAAATTTTCATGATATCTAATTAGCTGCGCACTCCCAATTTCAAAAGGTTTCCTTCGCACATCTTGTTGAGGAAATAGTAAGCTACTTCACAGAAATAAAGTGCAACTAGCAGTCTAGCATTGTTGTGTTGTAGGTGTTGGATGTGAAGTTAAAAATGGTTCACTTATGGAGGACTAAAACTAGCTGGCATCATCTTCATGCTGTCTGCCACAGTACTTGGATTAGATTTATGAGAATCCTCTGGTTGACTTCCAAGGTTAATGTTTTACTGTAGCCAACCTAAAATGTATTTCTTGCGAAAGGTAGGGCTCCCTTCTTTGCTGACTGATTTCAATTAAAAGGAGTAACTTCCATTATAAAATCCTTTCCAGGAAATATCTCAGGCATTAAAACTTTTGTTGCATTATCACATAGTATAACCACTATAATGTATTGCTAATACATTTCCATCTTAATTAAGATTAGCTAAGCAGTTTGGTGTCTGATTTTGCTTTTAAGTGGCTACCTTAAGTGTAGCTCATCTATTAACCAGGATTTTAGGTATATTTTGAGCCATTCTATGTCTCTGTCAGTGTAAAATCTTTTACTTGTTACTGCGATTTTTTAGCCATAAAGAAGAATTTCCTCTTCTTTAATTTCTCATGAATGAAAGCTTTAGCTTGTATTGGTTTAGCCAGAAGATAAGAAATTGAAATAGCAAAGAATGGTAAAATTTGACTGTCATTGCACTATCAAAATGTTGGGTTCCTGGTGGAGCATGGACATGGGATTTTTGTTTTGTTTTTTGGCTCACTTCTTCACACCGAGCAACACTCACACATGAGAGAGGTAAGTGGGTGAAGATGATAACTTGAACCCTTGGAATTACTGGAAGTAACTATCATATAAATGCTTTCATTATATGTAAGCTCACTTGATCTTCTGAAACTTCTTGAGATTGCTTAAATAAAGAATAAAGAAAAAATGGGATGAAACCAGGCAGGGAAAAATTTAGAGGAAATGGACAGAATTTTGAGCCTAGATCCCACAAGGAGCCAGTATCTCCTCTATTTCCTTGCCAATCCTAACTCCATAATTCTGTCACGAATCTCAAACAGAGTGTTAGGGTGTCATAGGGATGCATAATTGGCAAATTACCGTCTTTCCAAATTGTTTTGCAAAGAATACCTATCCGCTTCGTCAAAGATAATCCACGCAGATTTGTGTAGCAAAAGATGCTGTATTCTTTAAGTGATCCAACAGGCGAACCAGAGTTGCAATCAGAATAGATATACCTGAAAGAAACATTCCAAGTTTTAATAAACCCAGCAAAACATGAATACAGAATCTATGTTCAATTTCTAGGTCATTCATAAGTTTAAAACAAATGACTTTATTAAATTGAAACCATTACAAAGACATGTTGTTGGGCAAATGAACTGACTGGGACAACCAAGTGCTCCAGCCCAATTCAAGCATCCCGTATAGCACATCTGATCAAGATTCCTACGATGACGTGTCACATGCTTTTAAGAAGTAAAACATAGCATTCAGACCCTCTAACAAAGGTAGAAGAGCCAAAGCAAATTTCCGACCTTTGCGCAACCTAGCTTTCTCTTTAGACCGGTTTTCACCACCCATTACATAGCCTGGTACAATCCAATGAAACCGATGCAACAACTTTTGCAGAATCTCATAAACTGCAAACAAAGCTCCCGTGTTGGTACAAGAACCAACCGCTGTCACCAACCATATCAAATTCAGTCATAAACAAGTCCATTAACAACAAAAATATAATCAATTCAACTAATTCCACAATCATTTTTAACCTCAAGGAAAAAAGCCCCCAGTTTCAACTACCAAAAGTTCCATTCTCACGGTGGATTCTCGAAGTGTAACTAAGCAAATGGTGAATAATCGGAGCTAAATACGCAACAGTTTTTCCAGTACCAGTCGCCGCATTAACAAGTCTATAAATTTTAGTTTCAGTTAAGTATAGACAAAAACATGTTGACTTAAAATGAGATACATGAATTGTTGAAAGAAAGAAAAAAAAAGACAGAGAAGGATACACATGACGACCGGAGAGAATGACTGGAATAGCTTGAGCTTGAATCAAAGTCGGAGCTTCAAAACCCAACCTTTCTGGGTTTTTTTATAATTATTTACATAAACAAATTCAATGATTAATAAGAAAAAATTGAAAAGAAATTGAAAACACAAAATATTAATGAGAGAGAGAGAGAGAGAGAGACCTTGGAATTGATTGCAGAGAGAGGGGTGTAGGCCGAGATCAGAGAAAGAGCATGATGCAAATATTTCTGATTCTTTGTTGCCTTCGTCTACTTTCTTCTTTTTTGAATCCATACGAGGGAAAGGAGAGACGCTGAGTGGGAGGGTTGCTTCTTCTTTTTCCCCCAACTTGTAGTTTTAGGGTTTTTGCACCTGATTCTTAAACCCTGTCATCCATAAGCGCCGACGACAGGTCGCGGACAAAATTTGATTTTTTTTTTCTATATCCCTCGAAGGTAATGGTTACAGAATAAGCCACGTTGGTTTTGATAAATAATTATATAAAAAAAAAAAACATAATTGTTTAAATTACGGGTTTTATTTTGCGTTAATTTTTATAAATGTTACGGGGGTGTTTGAAATGTGATTGGTAAATGTTTAAAATATATATATATATAAAATTAAAAACTTTTGGTGTTTTTGTATCATTTTCATGTGCTAATATTGATTTTTAAAAAATAAAAAAATATTATTTTGATTCATTTCTAAATGAAAAATACTTTTAAAAACAATCTTAACCACACTCTCAAACAGTGTGTCTGTTTGCACTGGATATTAAAAGTTCTCTTAAAATAATTTTAAAAAGTTATTTTGTTTTTTATTTTAAATTATTTTTTTTAGTATCCCATTAACAATATCATGTAAATAATTAAATTTGATATTAGTTTGTGGATGTTAGGCACTATTTTCTTGTTCTTATAAAACTAAAAATTATTTTTTGTTTATTATTTATAGTTTTCTAAAAACTATTTGTGTTTTCTAATAAAGGCATATGGAGGAAAACAATTTATAAATATTTTATTTAATTTTAAAAAATATGCAAAATATATTGTTAGTTAGAATGTAAAATTAACTATATGTCACATTTAACTATGATAGTGAAATGATGGTACTATTCAGATGGTGGGTGGTAGATCAAGTGACTGTTTTGGAAGGATGGTTGAGGTTGCTATTAAAACTATTTCTTGTTCAGAAATATATCAAAATAAAAATTTTTTTATTTTAAAAAAAATTATTTTTGACATCAATACATGAAAATAATCTAAAAACATCAAAAAAATTACTTAAAATAAAAAAAATTTCAAAAAACAATTTGAAACGTAATGGTCAACAGGATTTAATGGTATGCCAATATTATATGGATGATGATTGTCTGTAGTAATACAAAATAAATTAAATTAAATAATGATAATAATATAAAATTAAAATATCTTTATTTTATTATAAATAATGAAAATTATAGGAAGTGGTGATAATATAATGTAAACGCTTACAATAGAATGGGGATGATAATAAATCTTAAAAAACATTATAATGTTAAAAACAGTTTTTTATATAGACAAATTTAATGACAGAAAAGAATTTAAATTTGTAATATAATTAATGCATATCTTATTAAAAATATAAATAGATTGCTTGAGACCATGCCAAAACAAGGAGAAACAAGATACCATGTAACTACAATTAGCATTATTCAGTATTTTATAAGTCAGAATGATTTAAATTTTTAATATAATTAAATGCATATCTAATTAATCTTTTATAAGTCAGAATAATTTCATAAAAAACGAAAACTAATAGCAAACTTTGACACAAAAAAAATTATTTTGAATAATCAATTCAACTTTTATTAATTTTTCAAAAATCTAAATGCAAGCTAAATAATCTTATTTATAATTAGTAAAACATTCAAAAAAAACACTGAGAAATATATATTAGAAAACTTCTAAGAAATGGGAAAAAAATCTTTGACTTAAATTTTTAATTATATATATAAAAAAACGACCCTTTAAAACCTTATGGTAACATTCAAGCTTGATTCAGTGGTTAAATAAAAAATTGCATATTAGAGTAAAATTGTTGCGTTAGGAGAAATAAACCCAAAATTAAATTTGATTGTCCAAGTCTTACATGGATCATATCATTCCCCCTCTCTTCGAAATAATTCAACCTTGAATCACCATCTTTCTTGGATGTTGACTCGTTTTCAGACTTAACCTGGTTTTGTGATTTATATCTTTTTCTTTTTTAAATTAAAAAAATTATAAACAACTAAGATAGAAAGTAATCAACTTTTTATAATACTACCTTACAAATCTAAATTAAACTATAACAACGATAAATACCACAGAAAACTAAATGATAACTTATAATGATACCAACGATAAATGGATATGGAGATTCAGAAACCTATTGTTAAATTGATCCTTCAATAGAAAACTAAGATCATGTTTGGAATTGAGCTTGAAAAAAACAATAACTTGTAACGAGGGACAAAAACTATAATGAAACAGCCTCAACTCAACACCTGTAATCAAGACATAAACAAGAATTACAAAAAAACACCATAAAATTGGTTGATTTTTTTTATACAAGTTAGAGTAATTCCATGAGGAACCATTATACTAGGTTAAACATCTTAAACAACATTGAAAAAAATAATAAAAGGGTTATAAATAAAAATAGGAAAAAAAATCTTACATCAACTTGAAAATAATACAATTGGTGCATAATAGTTTCTAGACCTTATCACAAGGCTTTTATGATGTTTGAGAGTTGAAATTTTAATTTTATACAAACAAGACCTTTTAAAATTTCTAGTAATATTCCAATTTTGATTGAATGGTTGAATCAAATATGATTGTTTCAACTCTTGCATGGATCATATCATTCCTCCTCTCTTCAAAATTATTCAACCAAGAATCATCATTTTGCTTGGATGTTAGCTCCCTTTTAAAAGATACTAGCGAATTTGCCCGCGCGCTGCGTTGGGTTTTTTTTCTATTTTAGAAATTAATTGATTTTATACGTGTTATAATTTGTTATTTTAATATTTAATTAGTAAAATTGTAATTGATAGAATTTGTTAAAAACATGTTTTTTGCCTGCCTAACAGTGATTGAATGTTGCAACTGTTAAAATTATTTGATAATTATTTAATCGGTAGATTGTACAAATGGAATTGAAAAAATTTTGTAATTATTTGTGTATGTTTTATTTGTTTCATGAATTCTTTTATTAGCAAATAGTGAACATTACAATAGTTGAATTTTAGCACAGATGAGTGATTTGTTTTATGCAGCAAACAATTTTATTGATGATTTTGTTGTTAACTAGTTTTGGTAATAATTTAATTGGTAGATAGCAAAAACGCAATTGATCAAATTGACTAAAGATATATTATTTGTTGTCTGCAACAAACTAATTGTTTGTTGGGCATGTTTTAACTATTTGCCGAATAATTTATTTGACAGATAGCAAAAATGCAACAACTAAAATTTATCAAAGATGATTTTTTTATATTTTTTCTTCATATTATTATATTAAAAAAAATTTAGACACAAAAGATTAAATTAATGTGAGATTTTTAAAGAAAAGTCAGTTCAAATATTATATATATTTTAAGACGTTAATATGAAAAAAATATCACAATATATAATTAGTCTCTCTCATTTTTAAGGAAAAAGTCTCAACAATAATATATATAAAAATTTAGGACCATTAACCAATCTTGTTACATGTTAAAAAAATTTGTGTCGACTATGGCGAAATGCAGGGCAATTTTTTCATTTATTATTGTAGGTAATTTGGCATAATTTTTCTACCTGTCTTGTCTATGTGTGTTTCGTATTTTTTTTTTTCGTGATATGAGATCTGATATATTATACATAAAAAAAGACACGAAAGTTATTTTTCACAAAAATAACATTGACCAATGAATTTTTGTCACAATTATTATAGCATTATAAATATTATTATACATAATTAATATTCTAATTATTATTATTAGTCATACTACCGAATACATCGTCATTGTTGTGTAAAAAAGATTTTTTTTTATTTGTTAAGATTTATTCCACCCTTGTTATAAAAAAAAAAAAAGCTTGGTTAAAAGAAACGGAAAACCCTTTTCAAACAGTAATGAACAGTGAAAATCACTGTTTTTGAAAAAAAAGTATAGGTGCGCGTAAACTAATCCGGACACCCCGGTCATAAAAAAATAGAAAAAAATATATAAGTGTTAAAAAAATAGTAAAAAATGCTAAAAATACACATGGGTCTGGAGATTAGTCATTATGCATGTAAGCTGCCATGGATATCCCGGTTATAAAAAAAAAGTCTGGTTAAAAAAAAAAGCCCCTTTTGTAACAGTAATGAATAGTGAAAATCACTGTTAATTACTGTAAAAAAAAGTGGGTGTAGAGATTAGTTGTGGTGCGAGTAAACTGCCCCGGACAGCCTGGTTATTAAAAAACAAAAAAAGAGAAAAAAAAACTGCAACGGGAAAGCACCTTTTATTGTTCATCACTGTGATTTTCACTGTTCATTCTTGTTTGAAAGTAAGCGTAAGCTTACCTGGAGACTTTGTTATAAAGAAAAGCAAAAAGAAATGTATAAGTGGAAAAAAAACAGGAAATAAAATGTTCTAAAAAAATTGGGTCCGAAAATTAGTCGTGGTGCGCGTAAGCTGCCTCGGACACCCCGGTTATAATAAAACAAACAAAAAAAAGAAGTCCGATTATGAAAAAAAAGTGCAAGGGGAAAGCACCTTTTCTAATAGTAATGAGAAAAAATAATCATTGTGCGCGTAAACTGACCCGGACACTCCGGTTATTAAAAAAAACCCAAAAAATGTATAAGTGGGCAAAAAAAAGAAGGAAAAACAATATTAAAAAAAATGGAATCCGCAGATTAGTCGTGGTGCGTGTAAGCTATCACGGATACCCTTGTTATAAAAAAACAAATAAAAGAAGCCTTGTTGGAAAAACAAAACAAAGGAAAAAAAAAAAAGTTCCCTCTGTAAACAGCAATGAACAGTGAAGATCACTGTTCATTACTGTTCAAAAATGAGTTTTGGAAAAAAAAACAAAAAAAAATTCCCTCTATAAACAGTGATAACTGTTCAAAAATGAATTTTGTAGATTGTGAGTTTTGAACTCTCGCATTCATCGTTTGCGCCGCGCGCGTTAACCACTCGCCCAAGCAGCCTCCTTGGTCTTTCCTAGTATACAAATGCTACTTATATTATTATGTAATTTAACTTGTTCAAAAAGGAGTTTTGCAGATTGTGAGATTCGAACTCTAGCATTCATCGTTTGCACCGCGCGTCTTAACCACTCGGCCAAGCAGCCTCCTTGGTCTTTCCTAGTATACAAATGCTACTTATATTATTATATAATGTTACTATTCAAATCCACAGTTCGTATGAGTCTAAATGAACAGTGGGCAATGCACAGTAAAAGCCGGAGCTGATTTAGCTGTATGTATAATTTCATCTTGATCTTGTAGGCCATGTTTGTTTCACGAAAACTGAATTCCAGGAATTCAGTTTCCTCATTTTCCAATGTTTGACAAACATTGGAAAAGTTGGTCAAAGGAAAGTGTTTTCCTTAAGTTTCCGGTCAAACGTTAAATTTCAGGAAAGTGTTTTCCTTTCCTTATCAAAAGGAAAACACTTTTCAAAATTGACAAAACACAAAAATCACCTCAAACGAAAACTCTTCTCTTCCCAGCCTCTCTCTCACCTCAAACAAAAACAAGGTCTCTTCCTCAGCCCTCTCTCTCACCTCAAACGAAAACCCTTCTCTTCCTCAGCCCTCTCTCTCACCTCAATCAAAAACCCTTCTCTTCCTCAGCGCTCTCTCTCAACTCAATCGAAAACCCTTCTCTTCCTCAACCCTCCTCTCTCAACTCAATCGAGCTCTCTCAAGTCCCAACTCAATCGATCAATATTCTCTCAACTCAACCTTCCTAACTCTTCCTCGGAATCATCTGCGTCAGTCCTCAGCTCATCAGAGTCAGACTCATCTTCCTCAATCCTCACCTCAGCAACGCAGTCACTCCTCAGGTCAGTGACAAAAGGTGTCCATTTTTCAACTGATATTTGCATGTAAGATGAATATATTTTGCCTCTTTCTCTATGATTTGAAATCTGTTTGATGCCTGGTTCTGCAGGCCTATAGCATTGATTTTAGTTGATGTTTCACTACCTTGAATTTCTAATCTAATTAAGGTTTTGGTGGTCATAACTAGTTTTTTGTTTAATGCTCGACATAATTAACTAATGCATTTCCCCTCCTCCCTGAAATGGCCTTTTCTATAAATTTGGACCAAACATGACCTGGGTGTTTTTGTTGGATTGGTGATTTAATCCTCCTCATTAGACTGGCTGAATTGTTCTTGAAAATTTGACAGCAAAATAATCATGTGGGAGTTATAGATTTTTTGTTGTTGTCTCGCATGATTTAAGCTTGGAAGTGATGAAATTTTGAATCTTTGAATGATACACTTTAGGGCATAATCATTGTTGTGATCAATTGTTGAGAGATTGGGGAAGAATTAGGAGCAAGAATAAGTAATGGATTCTATTCATTTTGTCATAAAGTCAAAGAACCTCAGTCCATGGATTTTATCGACGAATACTCTTAGAACTGTACAAACATGATGAAACCTATAAAGGATATCTTGATCAAGAGGATTCAATTCAATTTGATGGGGAAGAGGGTTTTGTCCTTCATTTTTCAATATGTAACAGAAAAATTTGACAATCATTTACATGCTTACACATGAATTGAGATTTGTATATCCATTCAAGCATGTTTGTTGGGCACCATGTTATTGTATATATATGCTTGAAGTTGAGTTTTATTTTGAGGATGTCATCAGTTCAACAAAATAGATATGTACAACATTGATTGTTAAATTGTTATAACAAATTAAAATAACTAAGACCTTATGGATTGAATATTTTTTTGGAACTAGCAAAAACTATGTTTGATTTACTTTTCCTTCAATAATTATAATGCTAATACAAAAAAGAAAGAAAGCAGGATTTGCTAAAGTCTAATGTTGAAATACAAAGCAAATTAGACTTTGTTGTTTTCAAATAATAGAGGTAAATTGAAATATTTTACTCTTCAATATTCCCATTATAATAATATAGTTCAAACAAATGGCTATTTATTTATAACAATCGTCACACAATATACTTTGTTAATTATAGAAATGACAAGAAAAAGACTTCAATTGCCTCCAACAAAGGAAAAGACAGATTTTTGAGCTAACATTTTTGAAAAATTAAATTGAAAAGTGATGAATATATTAACAAACACTTGTTCTCCATTAAAGTTTAGAGCCTCATAGTTGAAGCTACCATAATTGAACAATTAACACTAAAAAGTGATGAATCAATTAACTAACATTTCTTTCCATTAATGTTCAAGGCGAGACATTAGCTCCATCCCATATAAAGAGCATTCAAAGGCCTTTAGAAGCTTCAAAGGACATGTGCAAAGCTTTTCACCAGTAGAAAAAAAGTAAAATGGAATAATTTCTTCAAACAAAGTCAACAAAACCCGATAAAAAGTCTTAAGAAGATTTGCCACCATCAAATAAGGTACAATAATAATATTAGTAAATAAATAAAACCTGCAGAAAAATATCGGTGAAAAAAGATGAAAGCACCTTGATAGATTATGGAGGACAGTCAAATCTATTGTCTAAACACTTTAGGGCGTCTTGTTTTACCTTTCAATGATACACCTTTTCTGGGTACCTAATTAGAGATTCATATAGTCAGAGATGACATGTTCACTTTGCTTATTTGTTCAGCACTTTGAAAAATGCTAGATGCTAATGGCCTATCGTTTGTTGTGTTGCCGCATATGAGGTGATTTTCGAAACTTATGTTTATTTAATTATTCGATAATGACATTATGTTTAAGAATTAAAATGATTGATCTTATTTATCATTGTGAACTTATGAATTGTATATTGTCAGCTTCTTTGAACATAATTTATTGTATTGATTGTGTAAGTATTTGATATGCTTTTCTTAATATTTATTTCCCTACATTTTTAGGTTTTGTTATCAGAAAACTACACTTTCATGTTATGGATAGTAAAATAATTACTGCAGTATGCATGGGAGCAGCTGTAACTGTGATAGCTACAGGGTATGTATTATTGAAAAAGAAAGAAATAGAATTTAGATACCAAGAGAACCACGTATAAATGCAATTGCTCAACGAGAATTCTATATTGACAGCATTTTGAATTGAGGTGATCGACATTGCGTTGAACAAATTCGTATGAAACCTATTGTATTATATAGATTGTGTGATGTTCTCACAAGTCGTAAACCTATTACGATCAACTCAAAATGTGTCTATTAGGGAGCAAGTAATTGTGTTCTACAAATTGTAGGCCAAAACCAAAGATTTCGGGTTATTAATGGTATATATTATAGGTGTAACGACCCCAAAAAAAAATTTTCTCCTATTTGTTTATTTGTTAATCTTTACCCCTATAAAAGGGTAGATGAAGCATGAATTTTTTTTTTCTCTCGCCGAAATTTCTAACGAAATTTCGGCAGAGTCTCCCCTATAGCGGGAGATCCCAAGTTATCAATAACACAACCTGCACACAATTTGGATCACAGCTCACCCATAATCACATTCATGTTTAATACAATTAACTGCATAATTCATTTCAGAATATGCTCAGGACCATATTCATTCCCAAACTTCATCTTACATCACACGCATAAGATAAAAATTAAAAAGCCAGTTCGCACATGAAGATTTCACATATATACATATACATAGAACATAACATAGTTAATATTCTAAGATAATCTAATACTTTCTAATATCCGGAGCATAGGTGGATACATTTAATGTAACAACCCGATATATATATTTTTTTTAATATATATATATACTTAACACGCATGGTGCCAGAAATCAGAGAGCCTGATTACCTCACATCATCGAAATACCATCCATACGATCAACATTTCATTAAAAGTGGATCTTACATAAACATGTAGTATTATGGTTGCATAATTAGAAGTTCATATTAAAAATATGCCTACATAGACATGAGTTTACATTTCTATCGTAACTAATAACCATTACAAATTTATACAGAAGGGTTTAATAAAAGTTATGCGTTCAGTACATTGATTCATACGAAGTATATTGCGATCTAGCATGCATCTACGTGATTCCTTGCAAAGAAGGTTCCCGTGTGTCGGGTTCCTAGACATCTGGTGGATATGACGTCCCTGCAGTAGTATTAAACATTTAAGAGAATGTAATTACTTAATGATAATAATAATGATGAAGACTAAACGGTCTGGCAGTTAAATGAGGCATCAACATTTATAATCACTTCATATATTTGGTACATATAGCTTGTAATGCAATATATATACACCAACTATTGCAATTAACCATAATCTTAAACCCGGCTATCCTCATAAGGCATCATTTGCTAAGGTTAACCATTCATTCACTCCGGTCATCCTTTCCGGATACCATTAGTCGAAGCTAATCATTCTTTTGTCCCGGCCATCCTTTCGGATGCCATTAGCCAAAGCTAATCAATCGTTCGTCCCGGCCATCCCTTCGGATGCCATTAGCCGAAGCTAATCATTCAATTATTCAGACCATCCATTCGGATGCCATTAGCCGAAGCTAATCAATTGTTTATCCGGCCATCCATTCGGATGCCATTAGCCGAAGCTAATCATTCTTTTATCCCGGTCATCCATTCGGATGCCATTAGCCGAAGCTAATCAATTTTTCATCCCGGCCATCCATTCGGATGCCATTAGCCGAAGCTAATCATTCTTTTATGCCGGCCATCCATTCGGATGCCATTAGCCGAAGCTAATCATTCAATTATTCCGGCCATCCATACGGATGCCATTAGCCGAAGCTAATCATTCTTTTATGCCGGCCATCCATTCGGATGCCATTAGCCGAAGCTAATCATTCAATTATTCCGGCCATCCATACGGATGCCATTAGCCGAAGCTAATCATTCCTTTGTCAACCTTTAAACATCCAACAAACTAATATAGATTCTAACACAATAAGGTAATATTCATGTTAAAGTATTTCCTTATTCAACATATGAAAAGGAAGGTGTAAATCACTTACCTGCACTACTTCTGGGTTGTTCTTGTCTGAATGATGGTTCAATCCCGACTGCACCGCCTGCGACATCAATGTCCCAAAAAAATCAGTATATTTCTATTTTCAATTTCACATTCGTCACCATACTTATTTCAACAAAATCACACATTGAAACCATAAATTTCAACACCTAATCCATCAACAAAATCCCAACAAAATCACACATTAAAATCATAAATTTCAACACATAATCCCTCAACAAAATTCCAACCGAAAACACACATCGAACCCCTAAATTTCAGCACATAATCATTCAATAAAATCCCAACAAACCACACATTGTAACCATAAATTTCAGCATATAATCCATCAACAAAATCTCAACAAAATCACACATTGAAATCATAAATTTCAACACATAATCCCTCAACAAAATTCCAACCGAAAACACACATTGAACCCATAAATTTCAGCACATGATCATTCAATAAAATCCTAACAAACCTGTTTTGAAACGAAACATTGTAATGGAAATAAATCACAATTAACTCAACAATTATCAAATACCAACGGTTAATATGTAGAAAAACCCATTATATAAAACATATTCAAATTTCAGGGCATTTCAACGGTTGGATCTACCAAGATCTGAGTTAAACCGGAGACTGACCTTAAACTGGAGAGCTACTGTTAAGCATCGATATCTCCTTGATGAAGTGTACAATTCTCATCTCCACCGTTCAGCACATGAATAGCACTCATACGCACCACATACCCAAATTTCAGATTGATCCAACGGTGCAATAAAGGCAAGCTAGCTGGCAGCTCTGACTGGCCGAAGAAACAGATTTAGCTATATTGTTCAAAAGATTACACGTCTCCACCAGAGCAATACCAGGCTGATCCCTCCGGTGAACATTTAGTAACAAGTAAGGCGCACAACATACCAAAATTTCAGAGAAATCCAACGGTGGACGGAGGAGGAACTATCTGGCGACTCTGACGAGTTTGAGGGGTTTTTCCAGAAATCTTCAGATGACTGGATTTCTCAAACGGCTTCAGATAATAACAATCCCTCCGGTCGGATTTTAGACAATGGTTAGGTGCATAACATACTCAAATTCCAGGCCGATCCAACGGTGGTCGGAGGAGATATTGTTCTCGGAGTACCACCCCTTCTTATCTTTTTCTCTCCAACCTCTCTTTAACTTATCACCCCCCCTAAGTGCACAAATGAGCCCCCCATTTCCTTTTAAATGTATCTTTTTACCCCACCTCTTCTTTTCTTATAATTTAAATCATAATCTTTTTATTTATTTCAATTTCACCCCTCTCAACTTATTTTACTCATCTTTTAATTCATTCCTTGGGTTGCAGATTATTTACGGAATATTGACCTTGGTCTTATTTCTTTACGATTTTCCGTCGTGTCACGAAATTGGCAGCGAAAATCTAAATCAACCTTTAATATATATATATTCTCTTGGGTGTTTACATTCTCCCCCCCTTTAATATGAATTTCGCCCTCGAAATTTAATAGTTTCACACTCCATACCTGATAGTTTGAATAAATCGGGGTATATATATATATATTTTTTCTTATCTCAACCTCCCTCTCCCAAGTTTCCTCTTCTATTTGAGCATTTCACCATAAGATTCAGACGATGGGGATCTTTTTGTTTTGTAACTCCTTTTCACCCTGATCTACTATCCTTATGGGTCTCATTTCCAGTGTTAAGTCCTCCTTGACTTTGATGACTCTCTCTCTTATTGGCCATCTGTTTGAGGTGAAATGCAGTGCTCATATTCAATCTGGTTCCTAAGGCATGTTGTATGCTCAGCCAAAGTCGAGAGGTGAACCTGGGATCTGGACTCAATGTGATGGACACCAGAATCCCATGAAGCAGTACCACCTTAATTTTTGTAAATCTTAGAAAGCTTGTCCACGAGTCAGTCATCTTTATAGGCAAGAATGGTGTCGATTTCGTCAACTGATCTACGATGACCCATATCACACCATTTCCTTTTCTTCCTTTGGGAAGTCCCGACACGAAGTCCATGGTGATCATCTCCCACTTCCACACCGGAATTTGTAATAATTGTAATGGTCTAGCGGCCTTTGGTGTTCAACCTTGACTTGTTGACATATCCCACACTTTAACACATACTCAGCTATTTCCCCTTTCATATTAGGCCACCAATAGAGGTGTTTCAGGTCCCAATACATCTTAGTGCTGCCAGGATGTATGGAGAACTTGGACTCATGTGCTTCTTGTAGAACCATTCGCTTGACTGTTTTGTCATTTGGCATTTACAACCGTTGTCCCATCATCAAGGATCCATCATTCGCTACTTGGAACTTCATTTCTTCCCCAGCCTCCACATTCTTCCAAATCTTGGACCCAATCTGTTTATGGAATTTGGCTTGTAGTATCTGTTCTCGATATGTTGGTCACACCAATAGTTGGGCTACTAACCAACCTCCAGTATAAATGTCCAAGTCTGCACTTATCGCTTTCAATTCTGCCAAATGCCGCTCCTTTCCCACTGTTAACCCTTCCCGGTGGCTTTTTTTTTTTCTTTTCTAGGAACTGAATCAACTAAAATCTGAAATGCAACTGTTAGAAGAGATCCTCCAATAGTCCCATCTTCATCCATGCCTACTCCATATGTCGTGGTTCTGTCGAAAAAATAACAAGCCCTGATGGAAGAAGAGCCATATAATCTGGATCCTAGCCGTTAAGTACCACGTGCATTGTAACAATGCCAACCAGAGCATAGATTACGAAAGATGTCGTTTAATCTGTGCAACTCTCTTGTAAAATTAGTATGTTGCTTTGGCTTGAGTTCGTGATATTAACTCGGATTAGAGATATGCAATTTCCTGTATCCTGACCATTAGCAATGTGTGCCATTTCTTGGATAACTCCACCATTTGATATAATATCTCACTCATTACGGGTGTTCTCATCATGCAGGAAATCAAAAATCCTCCTCGGTGGAACCGGAAGTCAGGAGGAGGTGGCTGCACTAAGCACAATTTCTGAAGGCCTCCCCTGGATCATCCACACTCTTACTTGTCATGACACCAACATCATCGGCTTCGGTCCCAGATAACGTGGACGGCAGAGGCACTGACGCCAGCATAGAAGCTTATCGCCATTTTCTCTGCCAGTTTCATCATACTCTTTCTTCCTTTTTGATTAGTAATAACATCAGCATCTCCAGCAGGAATGTTGGTTGTCATGGCACTGGTAAGGCGCTTGTATTACCGGTCCAGGGTTGCGACCCACCATTTTGCCTGAATGCATGTCCTGAGCTAACTAGTTGTTTGTATAGATTATGAACACCCCTGTCATCCACTTCTACATTTTCAACCCATGAACCTTTGAGTATCCATTGGGCATTTTTTTTTGAATTAAGCATCCAGATGGCCTTCTTCGACATCTTGGTGTTGGACTAGAACAAATATTATCCAACGAAACATCAACCACAACCCAGGTCCCATCAGCATGTTGTTTATAGTACCTGACATAGTAGCTTTCACGAGTAGGAACAAGTGGAGTTGGAAGTTGAAATTCAGCTGTCATCACTTGTAAGGCTCCATTGTAGTTCCTTGCAACTCCTGTGGATAGCACTTCTAAAGTCAAAACTCTTGAGACAATGTCAGAAAACATTGTAGACCACTATTCACATCCATGAGATACTCGACAAGGTTGATGTGGTTCGTGATTACAACAGCCGATTCTCTAGAAACCTCACGTTTAAAACCAATAGGTTTAGGACCCACACCATGAGGGAATATCCTCGTGTATTCATCTTCATTCAACATTGATTCTATTCCACCAAAGCTGTTTATCTATAAAGGTTCATCCATTTGAGTCATTCTGATCAGTTCCTTCATGGTCGCCACCGCACGTTCGATTATTATGGCTTCTCAGCCTCAGTTGGTACACCAATAGACCTTAGTAAGTCTCCTGCTTCATAAATCTCCACTCCTATGCCTGGTTTTCCCCTAAAATTCTCAACACTAAGGTTAACTGGGCGGGGAGGCATTGGAGGTGATATAACAGGATAGTTCCGCACAGGCTTGTCGACATATCTAGCAGTAACTGCTGAAATACGGTCAATCTCTTCTCTCCATCTAGTATTTTCAAGTCTCAAATGATGTTCATCAAAGGACATCTCTCCAATGGCAGTAGGGCCCTCCCCAATTAGGACAAAAGGCATAGTTAAGAGCTTCTCTGTACCACATGTTGTCGGCCCTAAGCTTTTCATTCTCATTTCAAAGTTGTGTATTTTCATGGCGCTCATGTTGGGTCTTCATTTGGGTATACTTGTTTTGGAACCAAAACTTGATTTGCAAAAGTTCTAACCCTAATTCTCGGCTCAACTCTTTCCTTTGCTTGTTATCTGGGTGCAGACACTCTTTGAAGAAAGCTTCCATTTCTTGAATCTGATGCTGAGTATGGCGATGGTAACGCTTCCTTTTCGAGCGTGGGTCTTGTTCATCACCTAAACCCCCTTCTTGATTCTCGCTGCCTGATTTTGTATTGGCACTATCAAATTCTTCATCTCTAATTCGAGTCATGTCGCCTTCATATGTGTTGTGCGCCATGTCTAGATGGTGATACTAACCTTCCATCATGTTTCCCTAACCAAGAGCAAGTCCGGAAGATGATCCAAACCCCCTAATATTTCCATTAACTCCAACCATTGATGGCATGTTTCTTGTCGGAATCATTACTCCAACTGGCATATTTCACAAGCCACAAACCCTAAGAAAAATCTATATAAGAATATATTTATCTGTATGACTGTGCCTTATAGGTAGTGGCTTAACTCACTCTCCTTTTTTTTTTTTTTACTCTACTGTTATATATGGTCTTGGATAATAGAAAGTCACGTGTTTCTCACAATTTTCCAGCAGAGTATAGAAAACAGGTAGTCTAACAATGGTTCTCTTTTTCTACGCCGGCTATCTGGTTCTTACGTACACACGATAGAGACAGAGAATATATAAAGAAGGTCGAGCTAATGAATTTTAATAGTTACGAATCTGACTATTCCTCCCCAAAATCCAGATATAAAATCTATATCGACCAACAAAGATCACGGAAAATCCAGCTTTTCCTTCCCAGTTTCCTTTCCTTCTCTAGCTTTACCCTATGGAACAGAAAGCAGAATTCGGGCCTACTCTGCTGCAACTGGAGGTACTCCCTCTGTCTGGTTAGGCCTCTTGTCGTTCCCTGCTACCCTAGCTTCCCTCTGCAAGATTTCAGGTATTATCATCGGAACATGAGATACCGTATCATCCAAAGGACCTTCGTCTTGCCAACCTTGGGCACCTTGGCTCCCGCCCCTCCTTTCGAAGGAGGGCAGTTCAGTTCCTGTCCCTTGTCGGGTGCGTACCATCCTGATTCACCACAGCTATGCAATCATCATTGATCCTCAGGATCAAGACCAGGGGCTCTGATACCAACTGTAACGACCCCAAAATTTTTTTTCTCCTATTTGTTTATTTGTTAATCTTTACCCCTATAAAAGGGTAGATGAAGCATGAATTTTTTTTTTCTCTCGCCGAAATTTCTAACGAAATTTCGGCAGAGTCTCCCCTATATCGGGAGATCCCAAGTTATCAATAACACAACCTGCACACAATTTGGATCACAGCTCACCCATAATCACATTCATGTTTAATACAATTAACTGCATAATTCATTTCAGAATATGCTCAGGACCATATTCATTCCCAAACTTCATCTTACATCACACGCATAAGATAAAAATTAAAAAGCCAGTTCGCACATGAAGATTTCACATATATACATATACATAGAACATAACATAGTTAATATTCTAAGATAATCTAATACTTTCTAATATCCGGAGCATAGGTGGATACATTTAATGTAACAACCCGATATATATATATATATATTTTAATATATATATATACTTAACACGCATGGTGCCAGAAATCAGAGAGCCTGATTACCTCACATCATCGAAATACCATCCATACGATCAACATTTCATTAAAAGTGGATCTTACATAAACATGTAGTATTATGGTTGCATAATTAGAAGTTCATATTAAAAATATGCCTACATAGACATGAGTTTACATTTCTATCGTAACTAATAACCATTACAAATTTATACAGAAGGGTTTAATAAAAGTTATGCGTTCAGTACATTGATTCATACGAAGTATATTGCGATTTAGTATGCATCTACGTGATTCCTTGCAAAGAAGGTTCCCGTGTGTCGGGTTCCTAGACATCTGGTGGATATGACGTCCCTGCAGTAGTATTAAACATTTAAGAGAATGTAATTACTTAATGATAATAATAATGATGAAGACTAAACGGTCTGGCAGTTAAATGAGGCATCAACATTTATAATCACTTCATATATTTGGTACATATAGCTTGTAATGCAATATATATACACCAACTATTGCAATTAACCATAATCTTAAACCCGGCTATCCTCATAAGGCATCATTTGCTAAGGTTAACCATTCATTCACTCCGGTCATCCTTTCCGGATACCATTAGTCGAAGCTAATCATTCTTTTGTCCCGGCCATCCTTTCGGATGCCATTAGCCAAAGCTAATCAATTCGTCCCGTTTCGGATGCCATTAGCCGAAGCTAATCATTCAATTATCAGACCATCCATTCGGATGCCATTAGCCGAAGCTAATCAATGTTCGTCCCGGCCATCCATTCGGATGCCATTAGCCGAAGCTAATCATTCTTTTATGCCGGTCATCCATTCGGATGCCATTAGCCGAAGCTAATCATTCTTTTATGCCGGTCATCCATTCGGATGCCATTAGCCGAAGCTAATCATTCTTTTATGCCGGCCATCCATTCGGATGCCATTAGCCGAAGCTAATCATTCTTTTATGCCGGCCATCCATTCGGATGCCATTAGCCGAAGCTAATCATTCTTTTATGCCGGCCATCCATTCGGATGCCATTAGCCGAAGCTAATCATTTTATCCGGCCATCCATTCGGATGCCATTAGCCGAAGCTAATCATTCTTTTATGCCGGCCATCCATTCGGATGCCATTAGCCGAAGCTAATCATTCTTTTATGCCGGCCATCCATTCGGATGCCATTAGCCGAAGCTAATCATTCAATTATTCCGGCCATCCATACGGATGCCATTAGCCGAAGCTAATCATTCCTTTGTCAACCTTTAAACATCCAACAAACTAATATAGATTCTAACACAATAAGGTAATATTCATGTTAAAGTATTTCCTTATTCAACATATGAAAAGGAAGGTGCAAATCACTTACCTGCACTACTTCTGGGTTGTTCTTGTCTGAATGATGGTTCAATCCCGACTGCACCGCCTGCGACATCAATGTCCCCAAAAATCAGTATATTTCTATTTTCAATTTCACATTCGTCACCATACTTATTTCAACAAAATCACACATTGAAACCATAAATTTCAACACATAATCCCTCAACAAAATTCCAACCGAAAACACACATCGAACCCCTAAATTTCAGCACATAATCATTCAATAAAATCCCAACAAACCACACATTGTAACCATAAATTTCAGCATATAATCCATCAACAAAATCTCAACAAAATCACACATTGAAATCATAAATTTCAACACATAATCCCTCAACAAAATTCCAACCGAAAACACACATTGAACCCATAAATTTCAGCACATGATCATTCAATAAAATCCTAACAAACCTGTTTTGAAACGAAACATTGTAATGGCAATAAATCACAATTAACTCAACAATTATCAAATACCAACGGTTAATATGTAGAAAAACCCATTATATAAAACATATTCAAATTTCAGGGCATTTCAACGGTTGGATCTACCAAGATCTGAGTTAAACCGGAGACTGACCTTAAACTGGAGAGCTACTGTTAAGCATCGATATCTCCTTGCTGAAGTGTACCATTCTCATCTCCACCGTTCAGCACATGAATAACACTCATACGCACCACATACCCAAATTTCAGATTGATCCAACGGTGCAATAAAGGCAAGCTAGCTGGCAGCTCTGACTGGCCGAAGAAACAGATTTAGCTATATTGTTCAAAAGATTACACGTCTCCACCAGAGCAATACCAGGCTGATCCCTCCGGTGAACATTTAGTAACAAGTAAGGCGCACAACATACCAAAATTTCAGAGAAATCCAACGGTGGACGGAGGAGGAACTATCTGGCGACTCTGACGAGTTTGAGGGGTTTTTCCAGAAATCTTCAGATGACTGGATTTCTCAAACGGCTTCAGATAATAACAATCCCTCCGGTCGGATTTTAGACAATGGTTAGGTGCATAACATACTCAAATTCCAGCCCGATCCAACGGTGGTCGGAGGAGATATTGTTCTCGGAGTACCACCCCTTCTTATCTTTTTCTCTCCAACCTCTCTTTAACTTATCACCCCCCCTAAGTGCACAAATGAGCCCCCCATTTCCTTTTAAATGTATCTTTTTACCCCACCTCTTCTTTTCTTATAATTTAAATCATAATCTTTTTATTTATTTCAATTTCACCCCTCTCAACTTATTTTACTCATCTTTTAATTCATTCCTTGGGTTGCAGATTATTTACGGAATATTGACCTTGGTCTTATTTCTTTACGATTTTCCGTCGCGTCACGAAATTGGCAGCGAAAATCTAAATCAGCCTTTAATATATATATATTCTATTGGGTGTTTACACCGAGTCACAAGTTAGTTGAGTTAATCTGAATTAACTTAAAATTTCTTATGGTTTTTGAATATCTATCTATTATCATTGTGTTTGCTCAAGAGTTGACATTCATCATTTTATTTTGATTTGTCTGAACAAGGTTATTCTAGTCTTCTAACCAAACCATAAGTTTACCATGTTGATTTTAGTCGGATTTTATTTATAATTTATTTTTTAATGATTGATTTATTGATAATTTTGCTTTGGATTTTAAATTTTTTTTCCTTGCGAGAATATGTTATTTGTATTTTTTTTTGTTATCAAATAAAATTATTGAGATATTGTTACATTTAAACGACATCTAATAATATTGATTTTTTTTAATTGATTATTTATTTTTTAATTGTCATTTATTTATTTAAATTATATATACTGTCATAACCGATAACTCTTTTTGAGAGCACTTACCACCTACTAGACAGGGCAGAGCGTCCATCTTCTTAGGGTTTTAGTTCTCACCCCGACCAGAAGAGAATAACTCTCTTTGAAATGGAACCTGGTGCCACTACTCCTCATGTTCCAAAGAAGAGAGGCCGAAAACCCAAGCCCAAAGAAGATCAGCAGCAGCAGCAGCAGCAGCAAAGTGCTGGTGCGAGATTGAAAGAGGGAAAGAAGGCACAGCAACCCTCTATTGATGACAAGTACTCTCAGTGGAAGTCTTTGGTTCCTGTTCTTTATGACTGGCTAGCCAATCACAACCTCGTCTGGCCATCCCTCTCCTGCCGGTATCATTTCTCTCTTCTTACTAGGTTTTCCTTACATATCTTGATTGTCATATGCTTTCCCCTTTCCTCTCTACTTTTTAACGTTCTTTCTTGTCTAGGGAAGATTTTATTTTACCTTTGGTTTTGAGTGAACCAAAGCTAGGGTTTTTCTGTTTGGATACTTTGCTCCATTTCCATGGCTGTACAAAACTCAGTGTTGTTTCTTTTTCCTTTTCAATTCATTGTTGATGCTATGATTAGGTGGGGTCCACAGCTTGAACAAGCTTCTTACAAGAATCGCCAGCGCCTCTATCTTTCCGAGCAGGCAAGTTTTTTTTTGGTTGTACTATATGAGCGTCTTTCTGGTCAAACACCTGAAACTTCTATAATGGTATTGAACGAAATGCTCTCATTTATTTTTCAGCAATAAATAAATTACGGCAGATAACTATTCCTCTGCCTTTTTTAATCTTAGCAAGATGGATAAAATCTCGCTGCTCAAATGAGTGTTGAAGGCTGAAGAAATAAGCCTTGTGCATGCACATTGAATTTTTGTGCTTCTGTCCCATCCCAATTAATAGACAATTAATTGTATCATTAAACTGAAACAACATTGAAACTTATGAATTTGGTGTGCAATTGGCCATCCATTTAGCTTGGAAAGGGCATTTTAGTTTACTCTGTGACATTTCTTTCTAGCTGATGCAACGTGAAGTTTTGGGTGCTTTAGAGATTTTGGTACTCTGTTGTTGGAGTATGACTTGTGGTGCTGGGTTTGCTTTCTTAGATTACTTTTTTGTGTCCATTCCAATGTTAACCTTGCCGATAAATATTTCCTTCCATGATAATTTAGACTTTATTTGGTCACTTTTCTTCATAACTGTTCTTGTAACAAATGTCTTTCCTTTTTCTGGTTATTTTTGTTTATCCAACTTCTTTTGTGTGGCCAGACTGATGGTAGTGTTCCAAATACTCTGGTCATTGCAAATTGTGATGTTGTCAAGTCTAGAGTTGCTGCTGCAGAACACATATCTCAGGTGATTCATTATTTTCTGTCATGTTCTTTCTTCTACCTGCTCTTAACTTTCATTCAATGTTTGGGATTCAAATATGAGGGAAAGGAAACAGAAATCATTGAAAATGAAGGGGATGGAAGTTACAGGAGAGAAATAATTTCCTCTCTTGTTGTTTTGGTGGAAGGAATTTGGATGAGAAAGTTTATAAAATCCTTTTTTTGCTTTTCATTTTTGTGGAATAGAAAATTTATTATAAGGATGAATGAGTGACCTTTTTCCATTATCCTTCCATTTTCTCTCTAAATTGGAGATCGATTTTTTGTGGGCCCCAGGAAAATTTCACTCCACTTTCATCTCTTCCCCTCATTTTTCTCTCTTGCACAAACAAATTTAAGCAACTCTCCCGTGTCACATTCCTTTCCTCTAAATGTTTTTCACCTGTTTCTATCCTCCAAATACTTTGTCAAGTTCCTCAATTGTTTCTAATACTTAATTTATTTGGTTAACATCTAATATATTTACTTGATAGCATTTGCCTTTTCTTTTCAGTTTAATGAAGAAGCACGCTCTCCATTTGTTAAGAAGTACAAGACCATCATACATCCTGGAGAGGTATAAATCTCACGTACACAGCCATAATATATGTAGTTATTACAGTTGCATGCGGTGATGCAAATACATCAGCTGATTATATATTTCAAAAAAATTATTTGTTTATTCTTGTATCGATCTGATCTCTCTATTAAGTTTTCTGGAAAGTTTTAATGCCACATTTCCTGTTAGAAAAAGGATTATGAACTTGTACTTTTGCTGTGTTGGCTCTTTACTCAAGTCCTCTCTGATTTTAAAGTTTTGCTATGCTTTTTAAAGTCAGGAAATCCCACTTGAACTTGTTCTTCATAGATTTGTTTTTGATATACTTCTTCAGGTAAACAGAATCAGAGAACTCCCCCAGAATAGTAAGATAGTGGCCACTCATACCGACAGCCCTGATGTGAGTGTCTAAGGAACCTATTGATTTCTTTATTTAGGTTGAAACTATGCTGTTTTGATTGTTTTTACAGTTTTCTTTGTTCCTATAATTTAATTTTGCCAGCATTGTACTTGTAAAACTTCAGGTTCTTATATGGGATGTTGAAGCACAGCCTAACCGTCATGCTGTTCTTGGAGCTACAAATTCTCGTCCAGATTTGGTAATTTGGTTTTGAAATGAAGGATGCATCGTTTTGTTTATTTACTTTTTTATTACAATGGAAAGTAGTCATGTAGATTTTTGCCCTCTAGATATAAAAGAGTGTTGTAAATTGTGGACAGGCATATGCAAATGCTATCGTGTTTACATGATCCTCTCCATAAAGCTTTTTCTTGCACTATTGCTGTATTCCAGGCATTTCTATATCAGCATGCATTTGCACACCTTTTTTATAATTCAATTTTCTATCAAAATGAGCCTTTTTGTGTCGCGTGCTAAACCATATCAACTTGGAATTTTTTCCTGCAGATTTTGACTGGACATCAGGACAATGCTGAGTTTGCTCTTGCAATGTGCCCAACTGACCCCTATGTGCTCTCTGGGGGTTGAAAATCTATTTTTAAGATCCTTTTATTTTTCCTTGTGATGAATGAACTTGGGGTGGATTGCCACTTGTGCTTGGTTAGAATATGAAATTTGTTCAGCAGCTTATTTGTGTTATTCTGTGTTTCTCCTTTTATTGTCAATTTTTCTTCTTTTGGATAAATATTATGTAGACTTGTTAAAAAATGACTTTCTTTAAAGTTAGGTCTGGATTGCTATTTGCACCAAACAGCATATTTGTCTTATTACATATTCTTTCCTTTTGGTTAAAATATGTATCGCGGTGTGTACTGCTATAACATGGCTGTGTGATTTGGTTGGATGTTCATGATTCTTATTGGCACATCTAGATTGCTTGGATGGGGACTAGGAGTAACTTGATTTATCTTGACAAAGATTTTCTTCTAAGTTTGAGTTGTTAATTGCAGGGAAGGACAAGTTGGTAGTTTTGTGGAGTATCCAGGACCATATAACATCATCTGCCACTGATCCAGCAACTAAGTCTCCAGGATCTGGTGGATCAATCATTAAAAAGGCTGGGGATGGCAGTGATAAAGCCGCTGATGGCCCTTCTGTTGGACCACGAGGTATCTACTCAGGGCATGAGGATACAGTTGAAGACGTGGCATTCTGTCCATCCAGGTATCTCACATGGCCCTGGTTAAATGCATGTAGTTTTTCACATTGCTTATTGTCTTAGTATTCAATGTATAATATCCATCTTTCATGAAATTACGAATGTTGCAGTCATCATTTGTAATATGTTATTATATTCAATGTATAATGCAAGTAGTTGAAAATGTGTCTGTAAAATTTATCTCATTAATATGCTGTTAGACATTACATTAAATAATAACATTGGAAAAATATTTATGATATGACCTTTTATTTCTGATTGAGTTTATGTCTTCTGAAGTGCGCAGGAGTTTTGTAGTGTAGGAGATGATTCTTGCCTTATATTATGGGATGCTAGAGCTGGCACTAGCCCAGCTATCAAGGTTATTTGCCTCTGCCTTAAATTCTTGGGCTTATTATTAGCATCTGTCTTTGTGATTTTTCTTGGATTATGGTTGAGAAATCTTGTGGGTATTTATGAAGGCATTCCCAGTTTTGATGAAGTGAAAACCTGATCTCATTGTTCTGAATGATGTTAAGACTAGTGTACTATTCCTAATTCTTTGCACCTGACTCTATTGACTTTCTATTTTTCTTTACCATATCTGTTCACATTGATTGGATGTAGTGTTTTGATGTAGAAACAGAGTTATTACTTCTTTTTTTTTTAAATATTTATTTTTAATATCTACTTCATTGAACCAAGTATCGTTCTTGTTTTGCATGCCTTATTATCTGGTAACCATTCAGTGGTATTCTGTAGATTATGCTAATTCAGTTTTAAGATATCATTCATGTTAAAGCTCAGCTCTGACTATCTATGTTTTCCTGTTCTTCTCCACTGATTTTGGTTTCTGGTCAACAGGTTGAAAGGGCACATAATGCTGATCTTCACTGTGTTGATTGGAATCCCCAAGATGATAATCTCATTTTAACTGGGTATGTTTCAATTTTATGCTTCCTTCAATTATGCTGTGTTGTCAAGTGTGGACAAGATAAACATTTTTAGTTTGGTTGATGTTTTGTGCTTTTAAGGAAAAAAAATTAAATACCAAAGATTCTTTTAAGCTCTGCTAGATTTTTCTTCAGGTCAGCAGATGCTTCTGTTTGCATGTTTGATCGGCGGCATCTCACTTCTAATGGAGTTGGTTTGCCTGTCTATAAATTTGAGGGCCACAAAGCTGCTGTCCTCTGTGTACAGGTACTCATCAACCTCTTTTTGTTCCTCATTCTCCAACCCTTTTGCCTCTACGTTTTTGTTGGAAGTCATTCGTTGGCCCTGGAAGCTTGTTGTAAATGTTTAGTTTAATAATCTCCATTTCTTTATCAGTGGTCTCCAGATAAGGCATCTGTTTTTGGGAGTTCTGCAGAGGATGGTCTCTTAAATATTTGGGATTATGAGAAGGTTTGTATGTCTAATCTCCACACTTGAGCTGGATTACCTGTGCATGGGCATCGACCCATCTATTTGAATTCAAAATAGATCCCTTGCAAAGTAGGTCTGTTTGACAAATCATTGTGAAAGTTAATGAATCCTCAAGAGAAGGGGAAAATGAAAAGGATTGCACACCTTTTCTTGTTTGAAATGCTCTTAAGAAATATTAACTTGTTATTTTCTAATAAGCTGAAGAAAGTACCAAACTGTTCATCTATTTTTCATTGCATGTAGTTGGGATATATAGAGTTGCTGTGGACTCCTCTGCAAGAACACATAGTTCTGAACCCATATGTAACTTGTCTTTTAGAAGTCCTATTTGGTTTCTGGATCTTCACATTGAGATAAAAGAAATTTTTAGTGTGCATGGGGATGCTTCCAGGTAGTTTAAAACTAAAGCTGATGAAATGGAATGTCATTAAAATCCCATCATTTGTTCGTTGCATGGGTGGGGGGTTCTTATCCCAATTGTTCTTGATCATAGTCCAGCTTCTTTATGGTGCTTTTGAGCTACATCTCCTCTTGGTGAAAGCTGTTCCTCCATCTCTGCCTCAGATTTCAAAAGTTGTAATTATAGCTGCTTTGATTGTTTGGTTGCATTGTTGCTTGCTTTGCTGTGTGATTGGAGCTTGGGTGATGTTTTACTAGCACGAGTCCTCTATGTTTTTCTGTTCTTACAGTTTGGCAAAAAGACAGAGCGTCCGACTAGAGCTCCAAGTTCTCCTGCAGGGTTGTTTTTCCAGCATGCTGGGCACAGGTTTGTACCAGATAATTTTTCTCCTTGAAAACAGTTCCTTAATTGCTAGCAATTCTCAATGGCTTGCACTTGTTTGATCATTTGTCTTTAAGGATTCCTTTTTTTCCAACATATGTTACTCAAACCAGCATTTATCACTTGTGATTGAATGAAGGAAAATCTCATTATTCAATATGGTGCATTAGCATGTCATTTTATATTTTCTTTATCATTTTTCATCTCCATGAAGCTACATGAACCTCTATTTCTCTGTAGCTGCGGACTGTTCTTTGTTGGATACAACCATCTAACCTGATTGCGTCTTTTCCTTGAGCCTACCATATCTATATTGAAAAACACTAATTCTTCTATTTTCTGGATTTGGTTTTTGGGAATCTTTGACAACATCTCTTTGTGCAAGAAATATTTTTATGAGATGTGTTGAACCTTATCTCTATCTTGTTAGCATTCTGAAGGTAGTGCTGTCAAGAGGTGCTTGCCTAGGCACTCCAGCAGAGGCCCCAACGCCTATATTAGCC
>CM045920.1:4962252-4994996 GCA_025169955.1 Salix arbutifolia | reverse complement strand
AAATCCATTCCGGGCCCCGTTCCGGTTTTTTGTTTGGAACTGAACGTTCTGGTTTCGGTGCATTCCGGCGTTCCGTTCTGGTTTTGTACTGTTCATATTTATTTAATTATATATATATAAAAAAATATTAATTTAACAAGTATAATTTAAATTCAAGATAAATAAACTTTAAATTATACAATACAAACATAATCTCAAAATTAGAAACATCTTTAAAATTCCAAAATATTATGAAAGTAAAATGTTCTAAAATAAAAGAAAAATACATCAAACATCTTCTACATCATTAATATAAAAATATTAGAATTTCTTATTATGCATCCCAAAAAAATAGTAAATACCATAGTAAGATAATTACAAAGAGAATAGTACTGAAAATCATATGTTCAAAAAGAAAAGAAAAAAATAGATTTTGAAAAAAATAAATAAGTAAAATTCGGAACACAATATGATATAAATAAAAAATCGTAAAATCGTAAGTAAAATATTTCTAAATACAATACAACATAATTATGGCTATAAAACTTCATTAGTTAAGGTTCATATATAATTCAAAATAATTTAAAAATACATTACAAAAAAATTATGTCCATAGAATTTCATTAGGTAAAAACTAACAAATTTAAAATAAATATTTTGATGATATGCTATATAAATTAAAATCAGTCTCATGCCCATCATTTTCCTTGTTATTTTTAATACATTTATCAAAAGTATTATTATTGAAAGGATTATCAGTACTAATACTGGTGTCAACACTCAACATCAATATTACTAGTACTAGCTCCAACTCCAACAAATTATTTCGACATTAGGATATGAAAATGATTTAAAAACATCAAAGTTTTTTAATTTAAAGTAAAAAATAAAAAAAAATTAAGTATAAATTTTAAAGTTAATATTACTAATTTTCAAGAGTGATTCCATGATATATATATATATATATATATATATAATTGTTATTTTTTTATAAAATCAACACAACAATATATATTTTTTATAATTTTTTTAATATATATATATATACATTAAAAAATTATATATATATATATATAATTTGTCCAGCATTCGGACAAATTGAATTTCAATTTGACCGATGTGGGACAACATAATGTGTCCCACATCGGACAAATCCACTCCAATCTCCACTCTTCTCCTTTATAAATACTCTCCACTCCAATCTCCACTCTCCTTGTCCCACATCGGACAAACTCCACTCAAATCTCAACTCTTTTCCATTAAATAATCTCCAGTCTCCACACTTCAGTTCAGTCTCCCCTCCTCAGCCCGAAACGGAACGTCCGGAATAAAATCGAGGTGTTCTGGCCGGAATTTCCGGAACGGACCGGAATTAAAACCGGGACGAAAACGAAGCTGTTTTGTCCCGATTTTATGAACGGAACGGGATGTTCCGACTGTTCCGGCCGGAACGGATTTAATAACTTTGTATGAAAGAGCAGCTCTCATGGCCCCATTTAATGTCATGCCAAGAAGAACCTGTGCTAGGTATTTCAAAAGCGTTTGAAAAAAAGAAGAATTAAATTCTATATCAAACAAGTCGCATGCACATGGAACAAATGAAATGCTCCATAGATTATTTTTTTAGGCTTCTTAAATCAAGATGCTAAATCAAAAACTTGAATATCTTTCCCAGTTTCAACTGAGTCATGTTCAATACCGTTGAAAAGTAAGTTAACCTTCTTAAATTATAAGAATCAATCTAAAAATTTATGAAGATATATTTGATATATCATTATAAATATGGATCATGTATAATCTTTTCTATGAATAAACCAAACAAAAATAAAATATATAAAGCCACTTATGGCTTTTGTGACTATGGAATAGGCCCGTTAATTTCTTGTCTTTCATTATTTATTCAATTCCCGCAACTCAAGTTTTGAGAAATACATGACAGGCCAAGAGAGTTTGTTTAGGGAACACCAAGATTACATACAACACAGATGGAATGCCAACTTTTTGTTTGGATCTGTTTCATGTCCAGGTTTATTGAAATAAAGTTGCAGATGATACCAGCATGTCTCAAGTCAGCTTGTGAATTGTTTTCATTTCAGCTGCTTCCTCTAGAGTTCCTTTCTCGACATGGTCCCACCACTTGAACAAGAAGTTGTCCACAACTAGTCTGAACCACGGTGACAGCTTCAAACCTTCCTCGCCAGCATCTGCTTTTCTCAAAAGCTCCTTCAGCTCATCCTGGTTAACGTACTTGATGTCAGCTACCTCATCTGGGTTTGGATTTACACTAACATCGCGAACAATGAAGAGCAGGTAATCAACTGCAAAATTGAAAGAAATATGAGATCGGCAAATCAGTAAAGAGTAAAATGCTATCATGACAGGAAGTTTGAGGGATTCTGTGTGAACAATGAAATCAAACTGTAAAATACAAGCAATAAAAGCCTACAACATTAGTTAAAAAAAAAAAATATTGATTTCGGCACAACCAATGGTGACCCCAACTCAGAAGGAAATGAGACAACTGACAAGAAATACAGGAAAAATATGACGAGAGCACCAAACAGCTGTAAACAGGGAACATTACGTTCATGCTCCCCCCACTTTCCATCAGAAGGTGCCTTGTACAATATACGCCCCAGTGGACTGAACTGATCAACTGGCACATCTTTAGCGGGAATACCAAGCTCATCGAAAAGCTTCCTCTGTGCCGCATTCCTCACCCCTGACAATTACAAAGAAGAAAGGTAAAAATTTTATTACCCCACTCCAGTGAAACATGTATAGTAGATGATGCTGGAGTATTGACAAATGCACAAATATGTACCAAGGACATCCTCATCTATAAGCTCAGATTCACGATATAAGGGATGGCTGCAGCAAGTGTTTGTCCACACCAGGGGAAATGTTACCTTTGTCTTAGAGCGTTGCTATCAGTAGAACAAAATAAAATGTTAGCTCACTAGTCATAAATTTCACAGAACAAAATAAAATGTTAGCTCACTAGTCATAAATTTCACAGAATTATTTTTGAATAAGACAAAGCTGACCCAAGAAAAATGTTGTTCGTCACAAAATTAGTTTCTTAGCAAGTCTTTCTAATTTTTTTCAGCTCTTACTTTGTGCAAGTTATTTGGTTAGATTCTCTTAGCGATTAGGCTGTTGGTGGATTGGGGTAGCTCCGTTCATGTGATCATGAATATTGTCTCCTTGGCATTTACAGTTTTTGATTTTGGTTATAAAAGTTATAAGTTTGTGGAAATTTTCTAACTACGAGTGGAAGAGTGATTAAAGCAATAAAAGAACAATACATTCCCTTCCATTGAGGTGATGAAAAGATAATAGCATATCAAGTCATATTAGATTACAAAATCTTTAGGCATAACAATTAACATGCAAAATCCTATAATCCTAAAAATGAAATAGTAATATTGTCAAAACCAAAAAGGCCTCGTCACAAACTGGGCTTGAACCAGTGCTTTCCAGACATGGACTGGAAATATTGGCCACATACCTGGAGGAGTAGCTCATGTTTTGAGTTGAAGAGAAACACGCTAAAAGCTCTGTGCAAGGCATTTCCCTTCAAAACATTTTCCCACAAATGACCTGCAGATTTCAAAAGCATTAATTATGAGAAAATAATCTAGCCTACAAGCATTTTAAAGAGGCTCCACGGAATTGATATGTTTCCAAACAACGAGCTACTGAGAGCATCAAAATAACCAGAAAGAAGAGCACAAAACACAATAAAAAAACTAAAATCCAAGCTTATCTCTCTTAAACAAATTGCAACTGTAATAAATACCTGAGGATTTCTTAAACATAAGATAGATCCATGAAAAAAAAACTCTGCAGGTTAGCTTTTTGTATTGTCATTCAAAGACTACTCACATACCTTAGGTAGGAAAGATTACTAAATTACAAAGATATGCAACAGGTAATTTCATTTGTAATCCTTTTAATTAAACTACCAAATACTAAATCTGCAAAAGGCTGTATCACAAAAATTATACTTACAATTATACTTGGAGTCATGACCAACAACCCTATCATTCTCATCCACTAAAATGCATCTGCAGCCAATTAAAGATAATCAAACCTAACTCAGGTATGTTGTAAATGATGCTTTGCAATCAATTGTAGTAAATAACCAGATGAAAAAAGTTCAGAAAGCAAAATTGTTTTAAAAAAAATACAGATCTCCATCAAAGTCTATGTTCTAATGAAAGAGTTTGGATCCCACAGCATTAGAAAGGTGAAATCTCAAATCAAATATCATCTCCTTTATTATTACTATTATTGTTTTGAGAACAAAACAGAACTGTTCCTTCATTTTACAAGCTCTAATTATCACTAGAATTATATTGAACATGTTATTGAAAATAAAAACATAAAAATAAAAACGACAAATAAACATATATATTGAAAAACTACACATGGGATATAACTGGCTTCACTAATGAAAATGATAACACAACAGGCGAAAATGAGAGAAACCCATCAAATCGTTTAATCTATTGAACAAATTAATTAAATCCCATTTGAGCACACGCTCAATTAAAAAGTCAACGCCTAGCAAACAGGAGCTTTGAAAAGGAAAAAAAATACAGAGATTTTCTTTACGCGTCTCTATACACGAGCCAATAAAACCTCAAAGTTCTATTTCTTTATAAATTGTTTTTCAAAGGGGAAAAAAACATAACCCGGATCAGCAATTAAAGCAAGCGCAGGATAAGAACCAAGAAGGAGCGGGAGTAATGGGGAGCTATGTAAATAAAAGAGAAAGGAGAGGAAAGATGGGAAACAGACTCGTCGTCGAACATAAGGCGTCTCTGGACAGCGTCCATGCCAGCATCAGGAGCGTCACCCATGGTGGCGGTGGGTTTGGAGGACGAAAAGACCCTCGCGAAGCGGAGGAAGGATGGATTGATGGAATTGGAAGGGAGAGAAGGGGTTCTGAGGGGAGAAAAGGCAGAAGAGGGAGGGAGGGAAGGAGAGAGTTTAATGGTGGGAGGAGTGAATAGAATGCGAGAGGTCAAAGACATATTTTCTTGCTCCCGTCTTTTTGATTATTGATTTCCTTTTATTTTAATCCGCGGGACTGACTTTTGTCTACGGTCCATGGACTCTGTGCCTACCGATGTTGAAATTAATTGGATTTGAATGATGAGTATTGTTTTGTCTTTTCTTTTCTTTTTCTTTTTTTTTATGGTCAAAGAATTATTGGTATTTTAATAAGGTGTTAAAAAATGAGGTAGGAAAGCTTCAAGGATCACAAAAATGTCCTCTGACTAATTAAATCATATTAAATCCACAAAGAAATCAATGGTACTGAGGGTGTTTTGGTCTTTATGATCCATGTACGGTCACTTCATGGATTTTCTCAGATAAAAAATTATTTGGGCTCAAGTCCATAACAGATTTAGAATGTCAGATTTATTCACGAGAATAAATTCTAAGAAACAATAACATATGGGAAACCACCAAATAATTATACCATATTAAAACCACACAAAACAATTTTTTTTTTAGATTCGAGGAGACCCTATCCCCCGGAAAACGTATTTTGTGGACCTAGGTGAGCGAATAAAAGTCCAGCTGTCTCGGGCTCTTACAAGAGGTTCACGTCCTAACTCAAAATCGAGACTTACTGTGTAGATCTCAAGTACTTTGTCATCACGTCACGCCCCTTAAAGAACACAACATATTTCCTCAAGTAAGGTGTGTCAGGGGTGATGGCACATTCTCTGATCACAACTAGTTTCTTAAGTTTTGAACCTTTAATAAAGATTAGTATATTCAGGATTCCCGGCAACCCTAAATCAAATAACTAGATTATGACTCCTTAACCCCAATGTCCTCGCATTAACATATAATAAAGAATTTAAAATATCACAATGAACTGTTCTCGTTAAATGAAATTCATGGACACTAAAATCGTTTTTTTTATTGTCAAAATATGGATAACAAGTAATTTCATCTCCCTTGTCCCCATTAAAAAACCTATTGAAGTGTAGCACTAAAACATCTAAACCTCAATAAACTAAGATAAAAAATAAAAGATGGAAAAAGTCTAGGGATCATAATTTTTACAATTTTTACAAAGTACCTCATGAATAATTCAAAAAATAAAGTTTGTATTATTTATTTAGTGTCAAATTTGGTCCCTAAGTTTTTTTTATTTTTCATAAGAAATAAAATCAATTTTTATTGTGCAAAACTAAGCATTAACTTAATGTCAAGAAATATTTTTGAGAGTATGAGAACCCCATAACAAGTGAAAATATTTTTTTAAGTCTAATCATAAGTCAACATGACGATGATTATTTTCAATTTATTTCAGTTTTTATATATAAAAATAACTAAATTAAAATTATAAAAAAACAAAATTGAAATCGGTTTAAGTTTTGGTTCAGTTCAATTTTTTTATGTAAAAAAACAAAAAATGACCGGCTGTTTTTTAACAAAATAGCATTACCAGGCCTTTTCTTCTAGTACTCAGTAGTCAGTCCGACGTTGTCCGACGTTGAACCCAACTCCTGTTTGGGAGAATAGTTGCAGTAGTTTTTTTAAGTGTTTTTTGTGCCGAAATACATTAAAATAATGTTTTTTATTTTTAAAAAATCATTTTTGACATCAGCACATCAAAATAATTTAAAAACACTAAAATATATTCATTTAAAACAGAAAAAAATTCAAATTTTCATAAAATGCCGGCTGCAATAAAGAGTCAAACAACTTCTAAAATAGAATCTATAAGATTTGCTATTAAATAAAAAATTAAGAATATAATAATAATAATAAAAAAAAAAAAACAGCCTTGGATCCCTACTTAGTTGGCATGACATGACTGATGGTGAGTTATACTGTAGCCTAGCAGGCTAGTACTATACTCATTTTTATAGTAACAAAATAAAAAACGTGTTAGGTAAACAACAATTTGTCCTGACCTGATTTTTATAGTATATATTTTTAAATTTAAATTAGTTTGGTTGGGTTTCAATTTATTGGATTTAGTATTTAAAAACTGAATTGTACCAAAAGTTTTTAAAAACATTATAATCTTTTTAATTAATTTCTTAAACAATTCAGTTTTTCTCTATTAATATTAATCATAATTAATTATGAGTGGTAATATAATTGTTTTTGGAATGTGCGCTCTACCGTGGAGATAATTTTTTTAAAATCTCGTTTCAATATATATAATTTTTTATTTTGTATTTTGGTTTATAAATTGTGTCAAAAATTTTGTAAGTTGATTATTTTCTTTATATGCATAAAATCATAAAAAAAATTATAATCATTAACATTTTTTTTACATGTTAAAAAATTTGATTCTGGCTGTGGAGAAGTGCAAGGCAAGTCACTCATATATTTTTTCACTATAGATATTTTGACCTAATTTTTTCACTTATTTTTTCTATAGGTGGCCTCATATATTTTTTTGCTTATGTTTGAAATATCATTCATAAAAAAGCCACAAAAGTCAATTTTGAACAAAAACAACATTGACTGATGAATTATTTTGATTATTATTCTCATTGTTATTATCATAATTGTTAAATTATCACAATTATTATAGTTTTCATTTTATTATAAATAATGAATATTCTAATTATTATTGCAATATTATCATTGTCACCACACACACACACACACACACACACATATATATATATTAAGGCGTTTATATTTAAAAAAAATCACAATATATACTTAGTCTCACATAATTTTATGAAAAAATACCTTTAAAATAATTGTTATCATTATTTTAAATATCTTATCAATAATAAAATGAGTATATAAAAAACTAAATAATCAAAAGTTTTGAAGGTTAATTATTTCGCTCATATGTATAACATCATAAAAAAAATCTAAGACCATTAATATTTTTTTTACATGTTAAAAAATTTGGTTCTAGCTATGGCGAAGTGTAGGGCAAGTGGCTCGTATAGTTTTTCACTGTAGATAATTTGACACAATTTTACCACATGTTTTGTCTATGAGTGACTTTATATTTTCTTATTCACGTGATATTAGATCTAAAATATCATGCATAAAAAAACCACAAAAGTTAATTTAGAACAAAAAAACATCAAATGATGAATTATTTTGATTATAATTTTTATTGTTATTATTATGATTGTTAAATTATCATAATTATTATAGTTGTAAGTATAAGCATTATTGTAAATAATGAATATTCTAATTATTATTGTGCTATATCGTTGTCACCATCATTATTGTCATAAAAAGAAATTCAATTATGTTTTAAGATTTATTCTTCAAGTTATTATATTTGAAGTATTTCAGAACAATGAGATTAAATTAATTTGACATTTTTTAAAGATCATTTAGTTTATTTTTTTATATATAATAATAATAAAAAATATCAAAATATATAATTAGTCTCACAATTTTTTTTTAAAAATATTTTTAAAATAATTGTTATAATTATTTTAAACGCCTTATCAATAATAAAATGAATATATAAAAAACTAAATAATCAAAAGTTTTGTAAATTAATTATTTCACTCATATATATAACTTCATTAAAAAATTTAAGATCATTAACTTTTTTTACATGTTAAAAATTTGGTTCTAGCTACAACAAAGCGCATAGCAAATGGCTCATATATTTTTTCAGTGTAGATAATTTGACTCAAGTTTTACACCTGTTTTGCACTAAAATTATTATTATTATTAAATAAATAATTGAAAAAATAAAATTACCTTGAAGAAAAATAAAGCTAAATATTTGAACAAAAGAGCAATAAAAAAATAAAATATATGACAAAACAAAAATAAATATTATTAGCTTAAGAAAATCATTTGACTTAAGAATAAATAAAAAAGAAAAAAATAATAAATATGAATTTTCAAATAACCACCAATACAAATTAAAATTTAAGGACTAAATAAAGAGAGAGAAATACAATCTCAACAAAATAGAAAATAAGAAAAATTAAAAACAAAAACTAAGAGCATAAGCATATAAACATGGACAAAAATATGGACTATTTCAGAAATATATATAAAAAATAAAGGAAATAAAATAAAAATGCAAAGTATAAGGACCAAAATAAAAACAAAATATATGATTAATTTAAATAGAAACGACAATTGAAAAAAAAATCCAAACTTCTATACCGAAAATATTAAGGGATTTCAAACCAATCCCAAAATTAAAGAATAAAGACCGAAATAAAACTGAAATATATAATCAATTTCAATTGAAGGACAAAATTGAAACAAATCAAAACTTCTATAACAGAAATGAGAACCGTACAAAAAAATTAAAAAAGAAGGGACTAAAATGAAAAAACCATAAACAAAGGGTATACCGTGTAATTTAACATGCAGGAGAGAAAAAAGAGGAAAAAAGGTACACATACCACAGTCACGTCTCTGGCCACCATGGGATGCCACGCATGCACACCATAAGGAAGAAGACATGGAGACAAATTCTTAGAGATGCCGGATGGACGTTTTAAACCACCAGGAGATGCCGCACGCGCCGCCTGAAGAGTGTGTGAGGCTAAATACCGCCAGGAGATGCCGCACGCACGCGATGTCGGATGGACGTTTATCAGCTTGCCTTACTACAAGTGATTTTTTATTTGTAATGTAAAAGAATTGATATGTATATGTTATTAGTGTATTTCTTGACATCGAATTCAAAATATAACCATGAATAAAAAAAATACTTACATATAATAAAATATAGTAATGATCATATGTGTTAATAAAACACATGAAAAATCTTAAGCTATTTTTTAACGTAGTAGAGGAATAGAGTAGTAATGCAATTCCTACAATAAAACATCATTTTATTAGTCTTTGTATAATAATTCTTTAAAAAAAAGTGTAAAGAAAAAATACAAAATAATGAAGATAAGAACAAAAGTAATGGTATAAATAAGTCAAATGTAGAGTGATAAATATTTGAAGTGTAAGAAAATAAAAATAATATATTTTTCAAAAAAATTAAAAAAAGGAAAAACTAAAATGTTGTTGCCTAGGTACAAGTTATCTTTGTGTCACACTCCTATTAAACCTGATTTAATTGACTTGCTGGAATTGATGTCTTTGCGTGTGGGTTACTTGACTGTATGATCAAGAGGTTGACATCATTACCTATGCAACCAAATTTCTCCATCTTTGGGTGTATTCCTTAATGTTTTTTTATATCTCTTTTAACCATATCATATAGTTCTATTGGGAGCTATTTCCATATTGTATCTGTAATGCTTGACAAAAACATCTACCAAATCTTTTCATTTATATATTTTGGTGTTCTCTAGTCTCATATACCAACTCAAAGTTGACCCACATAAATTATCCTGGAAAATGTGCATCAATAGTTTCTCATCGTGAACTACTTCTATTATATTGTAGTTGGATTTGAAATTAGTAATGAGGCATTGTAGTAGGACATGGTCTATATGACAACAAAGGTGGAGAGATAAATAAAAAGAAGGGACAACATGTGTTTTCAGACAATTTCGACTTCATCTTCCTTAGCACAAAGGCCGAATCTAAAGAGATAGGGTTGTCCAACCAAAGCCTTATATGAGTCGCGACGATCGATTTTTTGCGCTTTGCGTGCTCCCATCCTCGGAGAGGGGAGGCGGCATGTGAAAAATAGGGCGAGGGGTATTATAATCGTAAAATTACGACTATAATTTTTGGGAGTCGCCACCTAGTATTGAGGTAACTAGGAAATCTAATGGTCTACGAGAGTCCAGGTAAAGGGACTTGTGATGCAAGGGAAGACGCATCACCCCAGTGCACCCTACGTAAAGTATGTTGCATTACTATTTGATTGTTTCTCTAAGTCAAATTTTCTATTTCTTGGTCTTTTCTAAGGCTTGAAGTAGATCTCTCTTCTTGAGGGAGTCTCTACCATATTAGGTTGAAAACCTAACCGTTCTAAAATCTGAATTTTAAACACTGTATTTAATATATGCCCCCTTTTACTATCTATAGATGTACTTTACAATGTAATTTTACACTCCGATAGCAAAAACTTCCAAAAAAAGAACAAAATGATTGTTTTTTTTATTATTTTGGTCGATCTCTAACAAATAATCATAAATTGGTTTTGATATCCCATCTTTCTATTAAAAACATGAGAAAAATGCGATTTTGTTTTTAAAAAAATATGCTTAGGAAATTTTAGGATTCGGCCTTATGCACGAAAATAAAATATTTTTTTAATGAAAATATATTTTGTATATTTTCATGCAGATTTTTTTATTTTTATTTCTTTTATTTTATTTTATTTAGGTTGGGCTACCTACCTAGATGGGCTGAAATGGCCTATCACTTTGAGGGTCAGACTGCAAGCCCAGTTACGTCGAACGACCCACCCCTTTTAGGGTTGGATGGCCACTAGGTGGGCCAAAATAGCCCATCCTTTTGGGAGGTCGGTTTGGACATGGTGTCCAGCCCAACCACCACCCACTATTCACATGTAGGTGAACTGTGTGAGGAGGAGGGGGAGGGAGATGGAAGGTGCACTTGTCACCGTCGTCGTCTAGTGGAGGTTGGGTTTGCACCGGCGGCGACGACATTGAGAATGGTGGTCTATGGCGGTCGTAAGAGGAGGCAAAAGGTTGCTGCAATGGAGAAGGAAGGCAACGTTGCTGCTACTTCTATCCCCAGAGGTGATGATATTACTATTGCTATCGTTGGTGCCAAGTAGCTGCTAATGGTCTTGCCAGACGAAGGTGTCGACGCTGCCAAGGAAGATAAAGGGATTGTTGATGGTTTAAAAGTTGTGGCTGGCCATTGAAGACGAAGGAGTTGGGACTATGGCTGACGGTGGAGAAGAGAAGGAACTGAGGTTGCCGGACGAAAGAGACCTGAGGCTACCAGTGTCGAGGAAGGAGAATTTGATGTCCTACCGACGATATAAAACTGATATTGTAAACCCCATGAAATAAATGAAAGTGTAAATTCTAAACTAAATAAACAAAAATAAATAAATAAATAAATAAAAGTGGAAGAATTCAAGAATAAATTTAAATAAAATAAGAATTTAGAGATTTTGGATATAACATCTAGACGAAATAGTTGAGATATCATAATTTTCAACTCAGAATTAATTGGAGTTAGTGTTAAATTAAAGGAATGAATTAAAAGAGAAATAAAATAGGTTGAGGGGGTGGGGGTGGAATTGAAATAAATGTAAAGATTATGATTTAAATTATAAGAAGAGAAGATATGGGGTAAAAATAAAATATTTAAAGGAAATGGGGGCCTAAGTGCAATAAGAGAAATTGAGGGGTATACTCCTCTCTCTTTTCTTATGTCAAGAAAAATGAGGGGAAGAAAGGGAGGGAGATTTTGACATTTTTCTTACCCAATTAAAGAAGAATTTCAAGGTGAAAGTAAGATTAAAGGATACCAAAACATTCAAACATCAAAACCCCCAAGGATTTGGAGTATTATTGGAAGAAGAAAGTGGAGGAAAAGAAGTAGTATTGGGTTGGCAACAACAAGAAGAGAAAGAGGGGAGAAGGAGATTGTGATTTCACAAGCTATTAGGATCTTAAATCTTTCTTGGTATGGTGTTTCTTATATGCATATAAAATATTCTTGACTTTATGGTTAAATTGCATGATTTTTCTTTATGAGATTTGGCTTAGGGTTCGTGGAAACTTTTTGGGGGAAATGTGGAATTGTGTGTAATTGATTAAGCATGAAATAGGATGAAACGAGGTGATTTGCGCGTTGGGCTTTTTTTCATGTAGGAAACTAATTGTATTTTTTTGCATGCTGTAATTAGTTATTTTAATATATAATTAATAAAATTATAATAGATAAAATCTGTTAAAAATGTAGTTTTTTTCCACCTAAAAAGAACAGTGTAATCAAAACGCAGGAGAAGTGGTTCGTAGATTTTTTAATTGTGGATAACTTAGAAAAATTTGTCTACCCATTTTGTTTATAAGTTGCATTTTTTCCCTAGTAATATTAGATCTGAAATATTATACATAAAAATATAATTCTTTTTTTTTATTTTACAAAAACAACCTAAAATCGAAGAATTAATTTTTTCTAATAAATAAACTTAAACAAAAGATGACAAAATTAGAATTAAAAGCCAAAGTATTTTTATTTTATTTTATAAGATTTATTCCTCATATTATTATACTAAAACTATTTCAGAACACTGATATTAATTTTTTTTCTCCAAAAAATCCTAGGTCATTTTTTTTGTCTATATATATATTTTCAAGCGCTAATATCAAATAAATATTAGAATATATAATTAGTCTCACATATTTATAAGAAAAAAAAACTTAAAAATAATCATTATCATTATTTTGAATGTCTTTTCTGGGCTTTATTTTATGTACAAATATGATTGATTTTATACGTGTTGTAATTGGTTATTTTAATATTTAATTACTAAAATTGTAATTAATAGAATCTGTTAGAAATGAGTTCTTTATTTCGCCTAAAAGTGATTCAATGTTGCTACTATTAAAATTGTTTTGATAATTATTCGGTATATTGTACAATTGGAATCGAAAAAATTCTATTAAAATGAGTTATGCGCTCTGTCATAACCCAATTTCTGGGTTAATCCCCAAAATCCACCCAAAAATAATACAAATAAAATAAAAGGGGTCAACGTTGGTAGAAATATCAATGTGGAAATTTTGGTTGTTTCTGCGAGTCCGATCGTATCTCTTTGGTCCCCAAAATAGAGGAAAGTACAGATTTAAGGCAAAAATAATTTATCATTGGATAAATCTGTGTAAAAATTAAGTCGAGAGACATAATTATATTTCTATGGATCAATTTGATTTAATCGTTGACCAATTTAAAAGTATAATTATGTTTGGAAATTAATTTAGAGTCCAATTGAAGGATTTAATTAAGTGCAAGGACTTAATTATACTTTAAGTGCTTAATCGATGAAAAATCCAGTTCTTAAGTGTAATTTGAGTTTAATTGAGAAGTTTGGAGTTTTCGGAGACCAAATTGAATTTTTCCAATCCAATTGTGGGGAGTTAGGGGCCAAATTGAAGACATAGAGAATTTAATGATCAATTAAGGGTCGATTTGCATAAATCAGAAAAAAGGCGCGCAAATGTAAGGTTGCTGTTGAAATTTGACGGGGATAACAATTGCACAAAATTAAAAGTTTAAAACCAATTGGGGTGCGATTGAACCAATTAAAAATTGAGGGACCAAATCGTATTTTCACCCTCTCCCAAAATCATCACAGACATGACGTGACTGCACTGTCACCTGAACAGTGCAGCACGTCACTGCCCACTGCAGGTGCAGGTGAAGAGGCAACCCATCACTGCACGCAATAGGCAGCCGAAGGGTTGCCTCCTACCTATAAATACATGCATGAAAATGCATGAGAAAAAAAAAGGGGGAAAGAAAGAGTTTTACGCAGAGAGTGAGGAAGATTTTACAGGGGGAGAATTTTACGCAGAAAAACAGAGGAGGAGAATCACGTTACAGAGGGGAGTAAGAACAGGGGAAAATGCTGAACAAACCGGAGAAGACAGTGAAATTATAAGTGTAACCACCCCAAACCTCCATCTTTATCTTTCCCGGTTGCCGACAAGCTACTCCAACAGTACCACCTCTCAACCCCGTCGCAGCTCCTCCATCTTCCCCATTGCAGCTCCTTTCTCTCTCCCCGACAGCATCCTCTCTCTTTCTAAAACCCAGCATGTCAAGCAGCATCTCCTCCACCAGCACAGCCGACGACCACCACCTGGTCTCCCTCCTCAGCCCTATCGCCAACCACAACCTTCCTTCTCTAGCTTCGATGACACAACAGCAACTCCAGCACAGATCGCCACTTCAGAAGTTTCCCCCGGCCACCACAGGCCACCATTTTCGACGCCACCATGACAGGGAGAACCACCTCGACCTCCTCTACCCGAAGGTGCTAGCAGGTAAGCCTCTCGTCGTGGTCAACCATTTTACTATTCATTGCCTTCTTCCTCGCGCTAAGGAAGCGAATTAATTCACTCCCCCGTTGGGTCGTTTGGGTTGGGTTCAGTTCCTAGCCTAGCTGCCATAGTTGACGGGCCTCTCGGCCATTCAGGGTTGGATAGTCCAGTCCAGTCCAGCCCAAGAATATCATAGTTGGGCTCTTGGCCCACCTAGGCTGGGTCGGCCCATTTAGCTGGGCAAGGCTCGACCCGATTTTTTTTTATTTAAAAAAGAACAAAAAATTGCATTTAAAAAAATAAAAAATGTGTTGTTTTCGTGTATATGGTCGGATTCCAAGATTTTTTCCATCATATTTTTCGCAAAAAAATATTTTGCATCTTTCTCATGTTTTAAAACGAAAATTGGATATTGTAACCGGTTTACGATTATTCGTTGGAATTTGGCCAAAATATCAAAAATAATTATAACTATTTTTGTTTTATCTATTAGGGTGTAAATTTACATTGTAAAATACATCAAAGGATAAAAAAAGAGGGGTTTTAACTACGGTGTAAATTTACATTGTAAAGTACATCCGTAGATAACAAAAAGGTTTTCTAACTGCGATATAAAATTACATTGTAAAATACACTCGCAGACAAAAATGGTTTTTTGAAAATGCAGTGTAGAAAATTTTAACTTAGAAAAACAATCAAACAACAATGTAGCTTACCTTAGGTAGGGTGCACAGGGGGTGATGCGTCTTTCCCTTGCACAACAAGTCCCCTTACCCTAGACTCTTGCAGATTAATAGGTTCCTAGTCACCGTAATACTAGGTGGCGACTCCTAATAATTATAGTCGTAAATTTTACGGCTATAAAACATCTTCATTTTCACCGCGCATAAAAAAATCGCCGTTGTGACATGTTCCGTTCCACATACTGATTATTTTGAATGCTTTATCTATAAGAATTAGAAATTTCAACAACTAACAATATTAACGAAAAAACAATCAAAAAACTAAATAAATGACAAAACAAAAATAAATATAAGCAGATTTTAAAAAATTATTTGACTTTAAGGATAAATAAAGAATTTAAAAATAACAAAGAGAAAAAATAATAAATATCAATTTTAAAATGATCACCAACACAAATTAAAATGTAAAAAAAAACTTAATAACAGTGGAAATAATAAAAATTGGTGAGACCATAATTATTGTTAAAAAAAACCCATAATTTATTTATTTTATAAAATTTATTACTCATATTATTATATTAAAAGTATTTCAAAGTAATGATAATAAATTTTTTTCACAGAGAAACCTAGGTCATATATATATATATATATATATATATATATATATATATATATATATATATATATATTTTAAGGCGCTAATATTAAATAAATATCAAAAAATATAATTAGTCTAACATATTTAAAAGAAAACAAAACTAACAAATAATCATTATCATTGTTTTGAATGTCTTATCAATAATAATTAGAAAATTCAAGACCTAACAATATTAACAAAAAAGCAATTAAAAAACAAAATAAATGACATAATAAAAATAAATATTATTAGATTTTAAGAAATTATTTGACTTGAAGGAAAAAAAAAGAGAAATCATAATAATTATTAATTTTCAAATGATCACCAACACATATTAAAATTTGAACATTAAATAAAAAAACTTAACATTGGAAATGAAGAAAAATTGAAAACAGAAGCTAAGAGCATGTATATATAAACATGGACATAAATATATATAAAAAAATAAAGGAATTAAAAGTATAAGGCATAAAATGAAAAAAACATATATAATAAATTTAATTTGAAGGATAAAATTGAAATAAATCCAAATATTGATACCGATGAAATTAAATAATTTAAAACAAAACCAAAAATTAAAAGAATGAGAACGGAAATGAAACTGAAATCTATAATTAATTTGCATGGAAGGATAAAATTGAAAAAAATCAAATTTTGATACTGAAAATATTAAGGATTTATAATAAATTTGCATGGAAGGATAAAATTGAAATAAATCAAAACTTTGATACCAAAAATATTAAGGATTCTAGACCAATTCAAAAATTCAAAGTCTAAGGACCTAAATGAAACTACAATATATAATCAATTTCAATTGAAGTACGAAATTGAAACAAATGAAAACCTATATAATAGCAATAAAGACCATAAAAAGCAATCCAAAGTTTAGGGACAGAAATGAAACATCACAAAAAATAGCTGCGTTGACGTCAGCTTGCGCAGGTAGGAGAGAGAAAAGGTGGAAAAAATTTCAAACGACCATTGACATTTCTCCGACCACCGAGCACTCACACGTGCCGCACCAAGGGGAAGAGAACATGTCTGAAAATCATTCTAGATGCTGGTTGGGTATTTTTGGACACCGGAATACGCTGCACGTGCCGTCTGAAACACGCGTGAGCGCAGAAACGGAAGGCGCATCCGGTGATGCACCAACAGTAAATCAGTGGAAAAAAGAATAAAAAAATGGTAAATTATCAGGACACCCTTCTTGGCCAGATCTTTTTTTGTCTTTTTCTAGGGACAAAATGGTTATTTCACTATGCAAAGATATATTTAAAAATAAATAAACCGGTTAGCTGGACCGGACCAGGCCGGACCGAAATTGTGCAATTACCGTCGAACCCCTCAGTCTAGTGGCCTTATTTTGTCTTTTTTGAGGGAAAAATTCATTATTTCACTGTGTAAAAAAGAAAAAATCAGTGGACCAAAAGAACCGAACGAACCGAAAGGAACTGAAAATTGAGTTTTATTGTTGTCGTCCACAGTGAATTGTGTCACTGTGAACAACAACTTGGTCATGATACCATTTAGCTTTAGATAATGAGAGCTAATTGTCAAGACAAATGAAAAGGAAAAGGGGAGCTCCTAGGAAAGGTCATGGCTGGCAATTGAGGGCAGTAATTAGGAGGGAAAGATTATGTGTTTTGCAAAATAATTATTATGTATATTGTGTTGGATGTGAATGTTTGTGTAATGAATGATCGAGTGTGAAATAATGAGGGCAATCTTGTTTTCCTAAGGCCAAGTTTCGACCAAATGTATATGATGCAGAAGTTAACAACTTGATAGATTCATCTCTTGACTTTCGTAGAGAATTTGAGTGGAAAAACAAGAGAATTAAGATCGGTTTCCTTTGTAAGAGTTTTATAAATCTAGTTAAGGGTCACCTAACATGACTGTGCAGGGTAGACTCTGCAGAACAGCAGGTCTGTAACATTTGTGATGCATTTCATGAATTTTGGGGGTAGAACTGGGTTTTCCTCCCTTCATAGAGTTGTAGCCCTAATGTTATCTTTCTAACTAGATTAATTTTGTACAAAACAAAGTTCTATAACTCCTGTTATGGTGAAAAATCTAGGTAGAGGTCGGATTCTGACCTTTGTTGGCAACTTTGAGAAAAAAAGAAAAAGAAGTGGGAGGTCACGAAAACGATAAAGTTAGATACATTAAAGGAAATGAAACAAGTTATGTTTGAAAATGGGTGTTTATAATGATATTTTTATTGACAAAAGTTATAAAAAATAAAAATGAAAGAATAACAAATTTAAGGGCATATTGGATTGTTTCGGTGTGGTTATTATGAAGAGTATCGGTGGTTGAAAATGATGTATGAGAATTTCATGTAATTGCAGAAGGGACCATGAGTGTTGTGCAACAACAACAACAAGGGGCCACGAGAAGAGCATCCACGAGAATTTCATGCCTACGTTTCTGATTTAATTTTCATAATGAAAATATGTGAATTATGCTTAAACCTTTGGTGGAAGTTTGAGAAGATATGATTTATTAGTAAGAATATTTAAGGCATCTGTGCCAAGGAAGTTTGAAAATGTCATGAACAAAACATGGCGGTGGTTAGCATATATTTAGTGTATGCTAGGATCCCGAATAGTGGGATCACCAAAAATGACTAACATACATTTTAGTATATGTTAGGATCCCAGATAAGGAGATCATCATGAATGACTATCATACATTCAGTGTATGTCAGGATCCCAGGAATGGGGATTACTATGCACAGGTTAATATATATTGAGTGTATGTTAGAATCCCGGATAAAGGGATTGTGGTGCAATGTTTAAATACACATTCATGTATGTTGAAATTTCAAAAAAAAAATGGAATCAACGCACATCCTCAAAAATAAAATAAAATATATATATGGTATGTTACGAACCCGGGAAGGGTTTTTTTCCTGATTTATTATGTCGGTAGTGTTATAAGAGTATCGACAATACTTAGTATCAACAAGATGTAAGTGAGGAAGTTAGTTTGTGTTTCAAATAACTATGATAATTATTTTAATTATGTATGATTGCATATCGTTGGTTTAATAACTTTAATATTATTATTATTATTTTCAAATTTTCTTTATGAAATTATGTTGTATTTCCGTTTTAGGTCCATCATCTTCACGTCAGGAGTAAAGGTGTCATTTCTTAGTTTTTCTATTGTATCCAGTAGTATTTCGTATAAATTAAATGTTGGTAAACTAATATGTATGATCACTATTTTTTGGAAAAAAAAATGGAATTTAAGAAAATTAACTCGTTTTGTCGTATTTTATTAAATATGACTGGATTTATATTAACTCCAGTGTAAATTGTTGATTTCTGTTAAATGTATGGTTTATTAATTGTGGTTGTGATGAGGATGATGTTTATGGTTTTGTAGACCCAAGATGAATGAATTAAGATTGAATTAAGGGTTATATTATATGTCAAAAACTTGGGATTTGCTAGTACAGGGGAGGTTCTCCTGAAATTTCGATATAAATTTTAGTGAAACCTTTTTATATACATATGTGTGTAAAAAAATTACATCTTCTTTTCTTAGTGAATGTGTATTAATAAGATTACTTGTTTGTTCCCTAGAGAAGAGGACGTTACATATACTATCGTTGTTTTTTTCATTTTCTCTTAGTGTTTTCTTCATAGGTATTTATAGTATTATGACGTCCCTTCAGTTAACCATTGCATGCAACGATGGTGTTTGTAGGTTGCTACAATGATGAAGACGAAGGCATGCATGCACTATTATGCATCAATGCACAAAACATTATATTGGCTGCTTGAAAATTCTACATGATGGCAAAAGTACAAATTGGTCATTCAATTTATAATTATTCTAATTGCACTCCTACTTGACTTCAATAGCAAAATAATTTACGTGCAATTTCATCCCCTTCAAAACTTCAATAGCAACCCTAAATTTATGTGCCTTTTTACTTCGGCCCTTGGTCTTAGATTTATGCAATTTGACCCTTAATTGACCATTAAATTTCCAATTTTCTTTAATTTCACCCTTAATTTCATCCAATTGACTTTGTAAAAAATATATTTGGTCTCTGAAAATTCCAATCTTCTCAATTAAACACGAATTAGGATTCCAAACTTGATTTTTTTTATCAATTAAGCCCTTAATAAAATTAATTTGACTCATTTAAAGTATAATTAAGTCCTTGCAATTAATTAAATCCTTCAATTGGACCCTAAATTAATTCCTAAACATAATTATTCTCTAAATTGACTCACTATTAAATCAAATTGGCCTATAAAAAGTATAATTTTTCCTTTCAACTTAATTTTTATGTATATTTATCCAATACTAAATCATTTTAGCCTTGAATATGCATTTTCTTTCCTTTTTTGGCACAATAGAGGCACTTTGAAAATTTTCAACTAGATTTTTTTTCGACGTCAACCTTTTTTATTTATTTTTGTTATGTGTTTTTAGGGAATAACCTAGAAATGGTTTATGACAATATGCATACAAGGGTCAAACCACCTAAGGCTAAAAAGGATGCTCATATGGATGAGAAAAGTAAATATGAATCTCAACCTCCTAGTGACATAGATATTAAATGTTTAAAGTGTTTTGAGAGAGGGTACATTGCATCTCAATGTCCAAACCGAAGAGTTATGCTTACAAGATACAATAGGGAGACTCAATATGAAAGTGACAAATTTGTAAGTGAAGAGATATCACCTTTGAAGGATAGTAGTGATGAAGAGATTGCATATCCTGTTAAGTGGGATGCCTTAGTTATAAGGCATGCACTAAATATGCAAATAAAAAAAGATGATATAGCACAACAACGAGAATACATATTTCACACTCTTTTGAAGAAATTGAGTATGGTTTGTATTAAGCATCCTAAGCCTTATAGATTGTAATGGTTGAATAAATGTGGTGAGGTGAAAGTTACTAAGCAAGTGTCCATTATGTTTTCTATTGGAAAGTATTTTGATGAGGTTATGTGTGATGTAGTCCTAATACATGCTAGTAACTTACTATTGGGGCGTCTATGATAGTTCAATCAGAAGACAATTCATGATGGGTTTAGAAATAGGTTCATTATTGTAAGGATGGTAAAACCATCACTCTCTTTGTCTCCAAAACAAGTCTATGACAATCAAATGAAATTAAAAAAGAAATGTGAGGATGGGGAGAGTAAAAATTCATGCGAGGACAATGGTGAGAGGAGACCATCAGATTTGACTAAATCTATATCATTAATTAAACCGGTTGAGAGTAGAGGTAAAACCCGAGGAATGATGAAAGTAAGCTTGTATGGTGATAATAGTGTTGAAAAACTAAAGAAACTACCAAATTTTTATGCAAAAGCTCAAATCAGATATGTGTTTTTCACTAACAAGCCAATGATCTTAGTTGTGTATTAGAATACTTATTTAAACACTAACAATCTTGATTCTATTGTTCCTAGTGTAGTTGTCTTTTTATTGCTAGAGAATGATGATGTATTCCCTAGAAACATCCCTAGTGGATTACCACCAATAAGAGTAATTAAGCATTAGATTGACCTTATACCTGGACCATTGATTTATAATCCTCCAGCCTATAAAAGCAATCCTGAGAAGACAAAAGAGCTTAAAAGGCAAGTAGAGGAGTTGATTATGATGGGGTACATCCGTGAGAGTATGAGCCCTTATGTTGTGTTCATTGTTACTTATTCCTAATAGAGATGGAACATGGAGGATGTGTGTTGATTTTTATGCCATCAACAACATAACGGTAAAGTATAGGCATCTTATTGCTAGACTTGTTGTTGTATGGAGCATGTATTTTCTCTAAAACTGACTTAAAAGTAGGTACCTTCATATTAGGATAAAAGAATGTGATGAATGAAAAACAACATTTAAGACTAAACATGGTTTGTATGAGTGGTTAGTCATGTTGTTTGGGCTTACAACCTAACATGTTTATGAGATTGATTAATCATGTATTGCTTGCATTCAATGGTAAGTTTATGGTTATGTATTTTGATGACATTCTAATTTATAGAAAAAAATTGATTGAGCATCTTGATTATTTGTGTAGTATGCTTAGTGTATTACAAGATGAAAAACTATATGCTAATTCAATAAGTGTACCTTTTGCATAGAGAAAAATATATTTCTTTGATATGTAGTAACTGCACGAGGTATTAAGATGAATGAAGAAAAGGTCAAGGCCATCCAGGATTGGCCTACACCCAAGTTTGTAACTAAGGTAAAAAGTTTACATAGACTTGCTAGCTTTTATAAGAGGTTTATGAAAGACTTTAGAACTATTGTAGCACCTTTAATTGAAATTGTGAAAAAGTCTGTTGGATTTAAATGAGAGGATGACTATGATAAAACTTTTAATTTGTTGAAAGATAAACTTTGTTTGGCACCTATTTTAGATTTGCTAGGCTTTACAAAAGCTTTTGAAGTTGAATGTGATGCCTCAAGTATAGGTATAAGAGCTGTGTGAATGTAGGAAAGAAGACCCCTTGCGTGTTTCAATAAGAAACTTAATAGGGAAACCTTGAATTACCCTACATATGACAAGAAACTCTATGCTTTGGTAAAAACTTTAGAGACGTGGCAACATTACCTATGGCCCAAGGAGTTTGTAGTACATTCAAATCATGAATCCTTGAAGCATTTCAAAGGGCTAAGTAAATTGAGTAGGAGACATGCTAAATGGGTTGAATTTATTGAAACATTTCTGTATGTGATCAAGTATAAGCAAGGAAAGAAAATATTATGGCTGATGCACTTTCGCGTAGGTATGTTATTTTATCTACTTTAGATGCTTCATTGCTAGGATTTGACCACATAAAGGAATTGTACAAGGATGATAATGATTTTGCTACTATTTTTGATACATGTAAGGTTTCATACTTTTGAAAATATTACAAGCTTGATGGATACTTGTTTAAAAAAAATCATTTGTGTGTTCCATTGCGCTTTATACGTGAATTGCTTGTACATGAAGCATATTAGGGCAGGCTAATGGGGTATTTTGGTGTTACTAAGACTTAGTTGTATTGCATGAGCATTTTTATGGGCCAAAAATGAAAAAAAGATATGCAACATATATGTGATAAATGCATAACATGTAGAAAAGCAAAATGTAAGAGTCAATTGCATGACTTGTATACCCATTTGCCTATACTTAAGGAACCATGAGTAGACATTTTAATGGACTTTGTATAATGTTTACCTAGGTCAAGATGGGGTAGGGACTCAATCTTCGTAGTTGTAGATAGGTTTTCGAAGATGACACATTTCATACCTTGTCATAAAACCAATGATGCAACTAATATTGTTGATTTGTTCTTTAGGGAGATAGTACAGATTCATAGAGTTCCTAGAAGCATTGTTTTTTTTATGGAGATGTTAAGTTTCTTAGTTACTTTTGGAAGGTGCTGTGGGGAAAATTGGGTACTAAGTTGTTGTTTTCGACTACATGTCATCCCCAAATATATGAACAAACCAAAGTAGTTAATAGGACTTTAACATAACTTTTGCATGTTGTCATTCAAAAGAACTTGAAGAATTGGGAAGATTGTTTGGCATTCATAGAGTTTGCATATAATCATAGTGTGCATTCTACTACTGGTTTTTCACCATTTGAGATTGTGTATGGATTTAACCTTTAACTTCCATGGTTTGATTCCTTTACTTGTTGATGAAATGATTAGTTTAGATGGAAATTGTAAAGCACAGGTGGTGAAAACACTCAATGAGTGTGTACTAACATCTTTTTGGAAACATAACCAATTTTAGAGGGTAAACTAATATTTCAGAACTTGAAGATGCCTCTCAATTGCAATGTTACTCTCAGCTCCTACATGAGCTTGTTAACCATCATTCTCTATCAAGCAATGTTGCCCTAAGTTGATTAGTTGGTGTTCATTCCTCTATTCATCACCAAAAGGTATTTGTCATTGTTATGAATTTTAATGAATCATTGTTTGCTTATGTTTCTTTGCCCCCAAGCTGATATGAAATTGTTTGTAGCTTTTCCAAAATTCACCACATTGCCTCTCACTGCTTTCAATGATAATTGAAAACTATCAATGTCGAGGATTCTATAAATCTAATCAATGTTTTCTTTGTTTATGAATCTTTCTTGTTCTGGAATCAACTCACCAATTTCAAAGATCATGTGTATTCAAAGTCTAATCGTTGAAATAAAATCAAAGAGATGTCATTTGTTGAAAGTGTTTCAAAAAATCAAACTTACAGTAATTGATCCGTTGTGAGATTAAAATTGTTTCTCTATGGTTTTTTTTGTCAATTCTAATCTCTGGTTTTGCGGTATGTCATTTGATGGTACATGATGAGGTGATCATTTGCTATTTTCAAACAATAAGAGTTTTAGTTAAAGACCCTAGGGTTTAGTCAAAAATTTGTCTCATTTTTCAGCACTTACTTTATCAACATGCATAGCAACCTTAACATAGTTCATGAAATTATAACTCTTATGAAAAAACTCTAACAATTTTGAGAGTGTCACTTATCAGTTGAAATTGTTTACTTGATCAAAAAAAACTTTTAAAAGCATGTGGCGAGGCTATGGTTCATGGCTATAAAAGAAAAGGAAATTTATATGCTCAAAACGGTGTTTTAAAGGTTTCAAAGACCTAGGATCACCATCAACTAGTCATTAAGTATCTTTGTTTTGGTTTCTTTGTAGAAGCAATGACATAAAAAGTATGTCATTTATCTTAAAATCATTCTCTTATCTATATATCAATCAATGCTTTAAGAAGCTATATAACCATGTCATTCCTTTCATTGATAATTTCAAACTTAAAGGGGAATACTAAAACTCAACCCATCATTTGTCATCTGATGTTATTTCATCTTTTGTTGTCTTCAATAGAGTCTGACGAAACAACTCAAAAAATCTTCATTTGATGGATAACCTATTTTGAAAACTCAATAATCTCAATAACATTTCTTTCAACATGAGGTTCTATCACAGATACCGATGGACATAATGTAGTTCAATATTCTTTTTTTTCATTGTTTTTTTCTTTATTTTTTTTAGCTTGTCCTTGGTATCGACTCCTAATTTTTGTTATGTCTTCCCTCAATTTAACTTGTTCTCCAATGTTGGGTTTTCGTTATTAGCATTCTCTTCTGTAGATTCTAATGTTGTCCTTGTCTTTTCAAACTACAAATCTCTCATTTGCCCCTAGTGTGAGGGTGTGATCAATGTGGGTTTTTTCCCAAGAAAATCCTATTAGGATCAAATCGGGATTAACAAGGGATATATATATTTCAAGAATAGTGGAGGGAATAAACAAAAATGACTTATTGTCATTTCAAGCAAGGTTGGTTATAACTGATAAATTTTAACCTCGTCCAACATAGTGCTTGTTTGGTACTGTGTTTCAAAAGCACTTTTGAAAAAAAATTGAATTTTTTTTTATTTTTATTTTTACTTTAAATTAAATTAAATTTTGTTGTTGTTTTTAGATCATTTTTATGTGTTGATGTCAAAAATGATTTTAAAAAAAAATATTATTTTGATGTATCTCTAAACAAAAAACACTTTCAAAAGCAACTGCAACCATACTCCCAAACAGTCACATAATGATTTGGACGTGCAAAAGTCATGATTCATTGGTCCATAACTACTATATCCATCACATGTTCATATGCATAATTATAAAGCTTAGTTTTATGATGTGGTTTAAAAATATGGTCAATGAGCTCAAAAATTATTCGGTCACCTCATTTTAACAAACATTGGGTTAATTCTGTAAACAAAACACATAAATTTTCAGGAATGACAAGCTTTAAATTTCTGCATGTTGGAGTTTGATCAAAATATTTTGTCAAATTTAATAGCGTTAAACATCTTTTAATTATAAAATAAAGAAAATATATGTTTCCTTGAAATGATGATTTAACCCCAAAATAAAATGATAACCGATGAGATTTCATAAGAAGATTATTGGCAATGTGACACTTTTCTCAACCTTTTCAACAATCATTTATGTCTTGTCACTGCTCATTGATCTTTGTTATGCTTATAACAATTAACTGCTGACATAGCCGATGATAACATCCTTCACAAACTCGACTTGCTTCTTGCCGATTAACTTTCAGATGATTATTGAAATTCTTGAAACTATTCATATCCCTAATCTGGATGATGTTGCATTGGGAATGGTGCCTGGACAATTGTCCCTAAGGGCATAAAATTTTCACTGTTGTATTCCATCGTGCTCTTACCTCAATTGTAAATGGTGAATCGAGATGGAAGATTCAAGGAGTAAATCTTTTTGCAGCACATCAATAATTTCAATGTTTTAAGTGAAATAATGTCTTGTCGGGAAAAGCCTTCCATACATGTAATATCACTATTGCAAAGGGCTAAAGAACTTATAAAATGCTCTTTCTTTGTTTAAAACCCTCAGGTTTATTGAATGCTCTTTGTTGCATTGTCTTCTTTTGAAGTCCTTTATGATCCATAACTCTATGTAATTCTTCTCTTTATCAATGCAAGTCATGAAAAGCTTTTCTTTGTATGCAGCACATCTAATCTATTTATTATCCTTACCCTCGTAGACTGGTAGAAGAAGTGAAAAATAAGCAATGACTCTTCATTGTCATACCAAACAGCATATATCTCTCTTCTAGATAAGCCACCAAAGTGCACTTTTCATGAATGCTTTCATCACACGATGAAAAGACTCTTCTTGTGGCAACTTCACTTCGTCGAGTAATGTAATCTTGCAATGTACATGCTTTGACCTTTCAGAAATCATGTCAGATTCAACAATACCATGTTGTGTTCTCACACTCGAGAAATTTTATCTTTGCTTTATATGGAAAAATTGTGTACAAAATAACATGGTCTATTGTGTGTGGTGGCATAAAACTCCTTGGTTTGTTAATGCCACAATAACTCCACATGATCAGGAGAGAAATCACATGACATTTCTAGATGCGGTTTCGAATTGTTAGTCAAAACAAATGACTAATGATTCTATATCGGTGTGAATCCTTCTTAGCAATGTTGGATGTCAACGACTCTTGACTTTTCAGATGATGACAGATTTGAGGGACCTTTATTTCAACTGTGGGAATGCATGTTGGAATGTATGTGCATGTTTTTTTTTTTACAGACTCACCCTTTAAGGGGTGACACATGGTCATAGCAAATGCATGATAAACAAAAATCTTGATTTTTGCTTAAACTCTAAAATAAAAATTTCTTAAGTGACGACCATTGTGTCACCTGTAAGTCTTGAATTCAAGATGCTTCGAGAAGGGTTTGCCTTAATGCAAAACAAAATGGAAAGAGTATACACCCTAATGGGTTTGTTCTAATTTTGTTGCGCGCCAAAGAGTGAGTTTGCTACTTTGGTCTCTAAACTAGGTCTCTTACTGTCCTAGTAACCACCTTCGTAAAGGAAATATGGGGGCTCAACAGGTAATCAGTCGGTGCAAGTACCAAACATTACTCGTATAAACGCTCAACAAAGAGTTGGGGTTTACACTAACTTAAACCTTGACTAAAAGTCGTAAGGTAAGTTGCTAGTTGCCCACTTAGCTTAAAGTCGCAAACTAAAAGGATGTATCCCAAATAAATTAATAATGCATGAACATAAGTACATATGAGCCGAATATAAAAAATACAAAAACATAACTAAAAATAAAACACATGTAAAAATTCCAACATGCCAAAAAAATCACATCAAAATAACCAAAACTCGGTCCAATATTTTTTCATAAAAAATACCTTCCCCAGCGGAGTCGCATGTCACCACATGGCATGCTAGGAGGGGTCTTGTCGAGGTTGAGGAGTTGCCACCAAGTTGTTTAGGGTCACTGGAAAAACCCGATATGTGCTGGTCTGGTCAGAGATTCAAACGTAGAGGACTAGTTGCGTAAAGGAAAAGTATTAGCACCCTTGGTATGCCTTACCTGATATATTTTGAATTTGATGAGTATTACTTATTCATGTGAATAAATCTAACTTTAAAATTTTATAATGGACTCGTATACCCAAATAAAATTCTCAAAAAAAAGATCCATGTAGATGCTTTAAAAGGATCATCTATCCTAGAAAGTAGATGGATTTTCATGTATCGTACATAATATTCCAATTAAAAATCGATCACCGCTTGGAATAACTCCGAGATTTTTTTTGTCGTTTCTAGATATTTAAATATTAGCATGCTTGTAGGTCCAACATTTATTATCTGAATGTAACCATTAATCCTCATGAATTAAATTCACGAATTATTTAAATATTGAGCAAATTCTTAAGGATTTAATAAACCGCTTTGGTTTGGTTGTATACAATTAAAACATATTTTTTTTATATATTTTATGAAATAAAAATCAAATACAACATGCTAATTTTTTTTTCATTTTACAAATTACATAACATTTACAAATAATAATAATAAAAAAATTTAAATAAACACATAAACATATAAAATTACAAAAAAAAGACATCGAGAACAATAGGGATAATGCAAATCACTAGCAACGTGTGGTTCCATGTGCCGCCATCGTGGAAGCGACATAACAGGGGTGTGTGGATCTACCCCTTCCCTGTCTTCTCCATCGGTGGTGGCCTTCAACAGCATCCTGCAAAACAAACAAACACAACCAAAAATAGACAAAACAAACACAAATACAAGGAAAACCAAATCAATTGATTCCCTCCTAGAAATATATTATTTTCCTGGTTTTCATACTCCTCTATTTCATGTGGCTGATCGGTTGTTGGTTCTCCTTCGTTGTTGTTGGTGAAGGTCGTTGTGTGGATTGAGGAGCTAGAGGAGGTTGTCGCCGGTCGAAGCTGCTGGTGTGTGGTGGCTACTAGTTCTGTAAGGGAGAGTGATGGTATAAGAGGGGAAGGGGAAGGGAGATCTATTGGTTGGTTAGGGTTGGCAGAAGAGAAAGGGTTGTGTGTGGGTCTGCTGACAAAGAAAGGTTGAGAGGGGAAAGGGGTTGGTGGGTTGGTGGAGGTGGAGGCTACTGTTAGTGGGGAAGGGGGCTGACGAGAAGAGATGAGAATTGTTGTGGGGTGATGGGTAGGAGAGGGGCAGCTGTAGCTGCAGGAGAAGAAGAAAAAGGTGGAGAGAGGGTGGGGGATGCCCTATTGATGGCTGGGAAAAGAGAGAGAAAAAGGACTTTTTTTAGGTTTAGGGCTTTTTCTATGTGCGGAAGTGTGTGAAATTTTTTTCTTTGTTTTTCTTCTTCTTTTCTACATGCCTTGACACATGTATATATAATAGAAATTATATTTTTTAGTCCTTTATTTCTTGTCTTTTCTCAATGTTGGTCCTATGTTAAGATTTTTGAATATTTTTTTTTTCTAAACAGAAAAAGCAAGGGGGTTAAAAATTAGGTAGCAATAACATATAAAATTGCTTTGCTAGGTGAGTATGATGTTAGTATTACCTTTAATGTTTCTGATCTTACTTTGTTTGATCTAGGTGGTGATGATTCAAGGTCGAATCCTTCTAAAAAAATAGGGATGATGAGGACCAGCCTAACATCAAGTGTAATCACGTTAATGACCCAGTAGTGGTGTCAAGTGGGCATATTACAAGATATAGGACAAAGAGACTTAAAAAGGAATTGAATGAGTTATTTCAGAGCATATGGAGCATGATAGACCTAGAGGGACAAATGACACCATGGAGCTTAAAGGGCAGTGTCTAATTCATGTAATCCAAGTCCAAGAAGGGTCCCATTCAAGTTCTGTAAAGGGTTGATGTGTTAGGCCCTATGACAATCTTGATTTGGGCTTATAATTTCTAATATGACATGAAGTCTAAGTCTTGGTTATTTCCTAATGAAGGGAGGATTTTTACTATTCAAAAGAAAAAGTTTCTTAGTCTAGAAAGGAAACCTAAAAAATCAGCAACATTTAAGACCGAATAAATCTTCTTTATCTTATATTTATATGGCTGCAACTTTACCTTTTTTATTTTAAATTCATATTTTGAGTTTTAGGGTTAATAAACATCAATTGGGCGTAGATACTCAGGGGGTGTTTGAGAATGCGTTTGGAATACGTTGTTTTTTTAATTCTTTTTATTTTTTACTTTAAATTAAAAAAATTGGTGCTTTTAAACCATTTTGATGTGCTGATGTCAAAAATAATTTTTTAAAAATAAATAAAAATCATTTTGATGCATTTCTGAACGAAAAACACTTTCAATAACAACCTCAACCACACTCTCAAACAAGCACTTAAGGATTTAGGTCTGATTGGAAGTGGGCTTTATACAAGTCAACAACTTTAGGTATTCTAGGATTTTGCTTAGGTTAAAAACACATATATAACCTATGTTTCAGATTAGGTTTTTTTGCTCAATGATATTCAAATTATGGCTGTAACTTTGTGTGTTTGTGAGGTGAGAATTCTCTCTTTCTTGGTTTTCTCAAGGATTGAAAATGACTCATCGAGGTTCAACTGGCTTTGTGATATCAATCCATACTTCTCGTTCGCGAATTGTTATTCGTTGGGTGGGGGTTTGAATCCAATAATGTTGGTGTCTAAGTACAAGTTATTTTTGTGTCACACTCCTATCAAACCTAATTTACTTGCCTTTCTAGGAATTGAATCTTTGCATTTGGGTTACCTGACCGCGTCATCAAGATGCTCGTATTATTACATATACAGTCAAATTTCTATACAACCAAAATTCTCCACCTACGAGTGTATTATTTAATGTTTTTTATATCTATTTTCTCTGGATTAGATAGTTATGTAGTGTAATTCCATCAAATTGGTGCCAAATTGCTCCTTTCTCTCTCTCTCTTCCTTTTGATTTTCATGTTTGACCTTGTAAAATTAACAACTCTTCAATTCGTTTTTCTTTTGGATTTGGTCCTTGTGCTTTTAATTTATATTTTTTATTTGCATTATTTTATAAAATTAAGATTTGTTTTCAATACCATCCTCTTTTAATTTTTCTAATATGTTAGATTTGATCTCTATTCTCTTAATTAATATTTATTTTATTTGATAACATTTTTAAAATTGCTTTTTTTATTATGATTTAATCCTTCTTTATTTTTTTGCTTTTTTTTTTACTTTGACAATATTTTTTTATTGATACCTTTGTTTATGATTTCATTCTTTAATATTGAACCAGGCTTCTTGATTGAGCCCGACTCTACAATTTATCAGGTTGCAAATTTAAAAGATTAAGAGATTTGTTTGAGTTCATTTTTTTTTATTTCATTTTTAAGCCCATGTATTTTCAATTTATTCTTCAGAATTTGATTTAATTGGACATTAGGCTCCATTAATTTTTATTTTTTTCTATAGGATTTTCACTATTTTTAAAAATATCAGTCTTTGTTCAACTTAGCTTTTTTTTTTTTAAAAAAAAGACTTTGGTTTGAATTAAACTAATTCAATTCCTTAAATATAGGGTTTGTTTGGTATTATGGTTGTTGTTGTGGTTGTGGTTGAGGTTTAACAAAACAATTTCATAAAAAATACTTTTAGTTGTGGTTCATAACTGAAATTAATGGTCCCACTTTGATAGTAGTTGAACACCAATGCCAACCTTCTTCTTCTTAGATCGACCCTCATTAGCCTCCTTCTCTTTTCTTTTTCCACTCTTCTGCGTGTTGCTGCTACTTGACATGTTCATACCCCCAACTAACTGAGTAATGTCATTGTCGGACGGATAATTTATATCCTCTTCTAAATCACCACTTCCTTCCTCTAAATCAAAGTCACCAATATTGGCATCGGTAGTGCTAGGCTGAACACAATTAGCACCACCTTGCACTCCTAATGATGGTGCCCACGCATATTCTCCGATAGCCACAATGTTGGAATACATTTTGTCATATTTTAACTTCAATGCAAGCTCAATTCCGACATGCCTAAATTTTTTGGCTCTTTTAACTTCCTACATAAACATATAAGTCATACAAATATTCTGTTATAAAATATTCATAAACATGGATTTTTTTAACTATATTAGATAATGAAATTTAACCTGAATTTTTGCTTTCCACCACTCATCTGTTGCTAAGATTGTCCCCAATTCACTACTCTAACCCACCCTAGTTTCAGAAATGAGCTTAGTCCATATTCTACAATCTTTTTAGCAACCATCCCACTATTTTTTAATTGTGCTTTGGTCAATTAATGACCAATTCGTTCTTTGAATGATGTGATCATAAATTTCCAACTAGTTTTATCAAAATGCGTTGTAGGTCGCATTCCCAAATCAATCGCCTTAATACACAAGTCACAAAATGTATGCCACATTTCCTTTGTCCAGGTAACCTTATCCATATATTCACTACCTTCCATATATATTTTAAATTCTTTCACAACAATTAACAATTTGTATAGCAACAAAAAGCGCATGAATTATATAACCTAATTAAACAAACTAACCTGAGAAAACCTTAATTGATAGATTTCACAACACAAATTAATTAACAAAATTACAAAACTTCAATTGTACATACATTCATCAAAAAACATGTGTAACCTTAAACCTTT
>CM045920.1:4957863-4960363 GCA_025169955.1 Salix arbutifolia | reverse complement strand
AGCCCGGGGGGGGGCAGCGGCAGTGAATTCGGCAGCCGGGGGGCTGTGGCAGAGAATTCGGCAGCCGGGAGGCAGAGCCACATAATTCATCAGCCCGCGGGGCCGTGCCAGTCCGCAGAAAAATTCGGCGGCCAGGGCAGTGCCAGTGAATTCGGCAGCCCAGGGGACAGTCCGTAGTGCCAGCCCGACGCCCCCCGCGCGGCAGGCGAGCTGCCGTGGTTCCCGCGTGTCGCCATGATAATGGGAAGCTTTCCACACGTTATCAGACCAGTAAAATCCATCATATTTTTGTGTGGCTTCCCACAAAATTTGGGGTCATTCCGAGCCGGTCCCTATTTGTTATGAATTTCCCGATTTTTAATGGGAGGAAAATACAGATAAATAATTCCCGATTTTTAAAAATTCAGGAAAAAATATTACAGTTAGATTGGATTTTTCCAAACCTCTGTGCCAAATTTCAGCTTCAAATAATTTTTTTTGAAGGTTTTAGAGGGGGGGGGCCAGCTGGGACCTAGTAGTGGCCCCCCCTGCCGGAGCTGAGAATATACATTTTGCTCTCCAGGGGAGCACTCTGTCCACCCACCAGGCAGTGCCCGTGCACTGCCCGCTCAGCGCCCGTGCACTGCCTGCTCAGCGCCCGTGCACTGCCTGCTCAGCGCCCCAAAGACGAAACACGCGCGCGCGCGCCGCGCCCGCGCCCTGGGCACTGGGCACTGGGCACTGGGGCACTGGGGGCCTGGGGCACTGGGGCACTGGGGCCTGAGGGCCTGGGGCCCTTGGCCCTTGGGCACTTGGGCGCGCGGCGCGCGGCGCGCCGTCAGCCCCGCTGCCTGGCGCGGGCCTGTGGCAGCATGGGCCAGCTCGCGCGCGGCCCTGGCAGCCCCCCCGCGTCTAGCCAGCCCTCGCGCGGCCAGGCCTGCCAGCCCCCGCGAGGCGCGGGCCTGGGGCAGCAGGGGCCAGCTCCCGCGCGGGGCCCTGGCAGCCCCCCGCGTCTAGCCAGCCCTCGCGCGGCCAGGCCTGCCAGCCCCCGCGAGGGGCTGGCCTGGGGCGAGCCCGCGCGCGGGACAGGCCTGGGGCAGCAGGGGCCAGCTCCCGCGCGGGGCCCTGGCAGCCCCCCGCGCGGGCGAGGATAGGCAGAGGCGCGCGCCTGGAGGCCCTGCCAGCCCCCCGCGCGGGCGGGGACAGGCCTGGGGCGCGCGCCTGGAGGCCCTGCCAGCCCCCCGCGCGGGCCAGGCCTGGGGCAGCAGGGGCGAGCTCGCGCGCGAGGCCCTGGCAGCCCCCACCCCCCCCGCGCGGGCGGGGATAGGCAGCGCCCCGCGCGGACGAGGATAGGCAGAGGAGCGCCGCGTTGTGCCAGCCCGCGCGCGGGACAGGCCTGGGGCAGCAGGGGCCAGCTCCCGCGCGAGGCCCTCGCAGCCCCCCGCGCGGGCGAGGATAGGCAGAGGCGGGCGCCTGGAGGCCCTGCCAGCCCCCCGCGTCGTGCCAGCCCGCGCGCGGGACAGGCCTGGCAGCCCCCCGCGCGGGGGAGGCCAGGCAGCGCCCCGCGCGGGACAGGCCTGCCAGCCCCCCGCGTCCTGCCTGCCCCCCGCGCGAGAGAGGCTAGGCGCGGCTGGTGCCAGCCCGATGCCCCCCGCGCAGCAGGCGAGCTGCTGTTTGTCCCGCATTTTTCCATGATAATGGAAAGCTTTCCACACGTTATCAGTCCAGTAAAATCCATCATATTTTTGTGAGGCTTCCCACAAAATTTGGGGTCATTCCGATCTGGTTCCTATTTTTTATGAATTTCCCGATTTTTAATGGTTGGAAAATAGAAATAAATACTTCCCGATTTTTAAAAATTCTGAAACAAATATTACAGTTAGATTGGATTTTTCCAAACCTCTGTGCCAAATTTCAGCTTCAAATAATTTTTTTTGAAGGTTTTAGAGGGGGGGGGCCAGCTGGGACCTAGTAGTGTCTCCCCCTGCCAGAGCTTCAATGACACTTATTGCTCTTTAGGGGGGTTCCCCCTGCCTGGTCTTGGGGCCGCCAGGTGGCAGGTGCCCATGGGCCTGCCGTGGGTGTGGGGGTGCTGGGCACCATGGCTGGATTCGGGAAAAAAAGTGGGGGAAGCGGATGGCCCGATATGTAGCCCCCGGTATCGAAGACCCGATTTCCGGCCGGCGAAGACCCGACTCCGGCCGGCGAAGACCCGACTCCGGCCACCGTCTCCGGGACGCCCGAAAAATTGTCGGGCGTGCCGGGGCACGTGGCCCGATGTGTTGCTGTTATCGGTGCCCCGTTTTCCGGCCAGGGGAGACCCGTTTCCGGCCGGCGAAGACCCGACTCCGGCCACCGTCTCCGGGACGCCCGAAAAATTGTCGGGCGTGCTGGGGCACGTGGCCCGATGTGTTGCTGTTATCGGTGACCCGTTTTCCGGCCAGGGGAGACCCGTTTCCGGCCGGCGAAGACCCGTTTCCGGCCACTGCCTCCCGGACGCCTGCCAGGCTGTCGGGCGCGC
>CM045920.1:4940363-4952863 GCA_025169955.1 Salix arbutifolia | reverse complement strand
AAAACTAGTGCCTCTGTCACTGTCCTTCAGAAAATCACATTTAAGCTTTTGGCCAAAAAACAGCTTTTCAGCAGACTTAAGCCTAAGAAGATGCAACCGAAGCCTCTTGTCCTCAATAGCGAGCTGATGATTATTTGGGTCACCATGAAGAGCGTCTGGATAATATCCAAATCCGCATTAGCACGAGACACCCTCTCGGAGATATGACTGAAATGCTGCTCATTAAGACGCTTAAGGGGCCCCTTTCAGCGACTTAAGCCTCTTACACAAAGAAAACATAGCAGACCCCGAGACTTCCATGTTCCATCCCCCCGAAACAGTAGAGGAGAAGTCAGCATGAGAAGACCACATATTCAGAAATTTAAAGCTACGCTGACCCTTGTCTTGAGGATTAATCCGAACAGAAGCAAAAGAATGATCGGAGAAGGCCCCTTGATTACCAAAATGGACATGAGCTGATTGGTGAAGGGAAGACCCAGAGGGGATTGACCATGACCCTGTCAATTTTGCTCCAGATAGAACCATTGGACCAAGTGTAATGACAACCCGAGTAAGGAAGATCACACAGACCTAAGTCAAGGCGGCATTTATGAAAATCAACAGTCTCATAAGCCGAAACAGCACTCCCATTCAACTTATCATCCTGGGATAAAATAGAGTTAAAATCGCCCAAAACCATCCAAGGACAAGCAGGGGACCATCTGCGGAGAGAATCCCATAAATCCCTCCTAGCAACAATGGTGTGAAGACCATAGACAAAGCTCACATGAAAACTGATATGGCTGACAAGGCATCGAAGAGCAACATGGATACCTTGGGAGGAGCAATCAACCAGATCCACAATAACAGTAGACGGATACCAGAAAACAACAATTCTGGCTGAAGAGGACATGTCGCATTAGTGAAGAATTTCCAGTGCTTTCAGTCTAAGCTTTTGCATAGCTTCAACCTTAGAGGAAGACATTTTATTCTCCAGCAGACCACAAACATCAATTTTCTTTTTCTTCATGAGATTTACAACCTCATGCTGCTTTAGAGGACTATTAAGCCCCCTAACATTCCAACAGTGGACAATCATCATAAAGCAGGAATGGTAGGAAGGGTCCTACCATGACCGCTAGAAGAAGATTTGGATTTCTTTCTAGTAGTAACTCCTTTAACCTCTTCCACAATAAGCTTCCCTTTGCTGCTATTTCGGTTTGCATTAGTTATTGGCTTACCATTGGTCCCAAGGGGGGAAACAACCGAAGCCACCACTGCTGTCCCAACAATCTCAGATTCAGTAACCACTGCCGAATCAACAAAAACTGCCGCATTAGCGACACTAGAATCAGCCCCCACCGTGATGCCAGAAACTGCCCAAGCAGCCACAAGGGGATCAACCCCAGCAGCCTTATCGGTAATGCCCCGCATAGCTCTGTCTGATTTTACACCAGCCGCGCCCTTCACAGCCCCGGATAGCACACCAACAACAGACACATTTCCTTCACCCATGCCCATCACACTAGCTGATTTACCATTCACACCATTCGCAGCCTTAGCTGCCACACCACTTGCTGCCACACCACTTGCTGCCCCGTTAGACACAACATTAGCAGCACTGGCTGCCATACTACACCCCGGCATAGTGTCAGCCACGGCATCAACCATACCACTCGCAGCCCTAGCTGCCACTCCACTCGCAGCTTTGGCTGCACACCTCTCACATTTTCAGCCATGGTCTTTTTGGGACGCCAGTTACTTCTATGCTTTTTCTTCACTGTTTCCCATTTACCTTCTGCACTAACATCTTCAGTGGGCAAAACATCCTTCTCCCTAACACCCTTAGGAAACCGAGACCTGCCCCCCAACAACATTAGCAGCTGAAACATAGTTACTCTTAGCAAACTTAGTACAAGTGTCCACCAAGTGACCAATAACATTACAATGGGAGCAGAATTTCGGAAGAGTTTCATATATGATCTGTTGCTCAATCACCTCACCATTCGGCAAACAAACCTTAACATATTCGCGCAATTTCTTGCGAAGATCAATTTCAACTAAGACGCGCGCATAAGACAACCGAGTCATAGAAGATGTTAGCATATCACATTGAATAGGATTACCAATAACACTAGCAATCTTAGACAAACAGTTTTCCGACCAGCAACTCAAAGGAAGATTCGGCAAATTTGATCCACACCGGAAGGGTGGACATCTCCGAAGAATTGAAATTAAAAAATTCCGGCATCTCACGCAACATCAAAGGTCTACCAAACACAAGGTAGGGACCTCCCCGCAAAACAGCAAGCTTATCCACTTCATTCTTAAATTTATAAATTAACCATCCGGATTCATGAAGAGTCAAACAGCCTCACAATTGAACTCATTTTCAATGACTGCACTAAGAGCCTTATATCCAGGAAACTTACCCGAAACATACCCAATTAAGCAAGTTTTCCACAAAGCACATTTAACATCCAAATCTTCCATAAGCAAAGTGCAACTCATCAGCAGCAGATAAATCAGCATAGAATTTCAGCTTTGGACAGTTTGAAGAGCTGCGATTCGATGCAAATAAATTCTTCCACTGTCCTACAGGGAGCAGAGTTTTGTTTACCTTCACCTTGCACAGATGGCTGATCAGTAGGTGTCACGGTAGACTGCTTAGAAGCATGCTTGGCAGGCTGTTCAGAAGCATGCTCGGCAGGCTGCTCATCCAATGTCACGGCTGGCTGCTCGGAAAATTTAACGGAAGGCTTCGCAGCATGTTTTCACAGCAGAGATTGCATCCTTATGGTAGTGAACAGTGGGCTCCGAATCACTTGAAGAGGATTCCTCATCAACAGAATCATCCTCAACGACATCATCACCTGAAAATTCCTCCGACGAAGAGGATGGCTGTTCTGAAGAAGATTTGACCGAGCCTTCATCATCCCTCATCTTCTGAGCAGGAGGATTCATTCAACAACAGAATTTCTTGGGGGTGGTGGTTGAGAGTCTGTTTCCAAGGCTAAGGGGGTTGGAGGGGAGGTGGGAAACAAGAAAGAATTCTTTGGGGAAGTCGCTCCTAGAATTACCTTGGCCTCCGGAGGTGATTTTTGGCTGGGTGATTTCTTTTTGTGCTTCTTTTTCGCCATGGCAGAAGAAGAGGTTGCAGCGCTAGGGCACACAGCAAGCAGGCGAGCAGGAAGGCTCGCAAGCAGGCAGCAGGCGGCGCTAGGCAACCTGCAGGCAGGTGAAGGGGCGCGCAAACAGCAGGCAGACGAAGCTGGCGGCGCTAGGGTTAGGGCGAGTCGCAAAGAACAGAGGCGCAGCCAGGGAAAAAGAAACAAACAGGCTGGCGGCTGGGCAGATCTAGGGTTGCAAACTGGGACGCTAGGCACACAACAAAGGAAAAGACGCCACGCACAGGATACGGCGGCGCAAGGGACAGGCAGGCAAGGGACGGGCTGGCAACGGCTGGGGACGAAGAACCAGGGGGCTGGGGACGAAGAACTAGGGGGCTGGGGACGACGGCTGGGATTGAGGGGTTTTTTGCGACGGCTGGGAAGAGGGCTAGGGCAAAGAGAAAGGGGGAGAAGAAGGTGAGGGCAAGCAAAAGGGGGGTGGGAAACAGCAACCTCACAGGGAGGAAAGTTGCCATCTCCGGCCAGCAGCAAGGGGGGGGGACCATGGGAGGGGGGGGAGAGGGGGGAGGGGGGGGGGGGAGAGCGTCTCTCTCTAACTTTCCACTGAGAGCTCTTTTCTTACTCTGAGAGCTCTTTCTTGATTCTACTGAGAGCTCTTTCTTTTTTCGATCAAATGCAAGAATTTATAGATCAAAGAATGAAACAAGCTGAAAAGGATCAGCAGGGAACAAAAAAAGAAAAATATACAAGAAGGCTTACAAGGGAACATGCTCCCGAAGCCAACAAACCAAAAAAAAAAACCAAAATCCTACCCGCAACCCAACTACATAGGGAGAGGCTAGGATAAACCACAACAAACAAGCAACATCAAAAAGAAACTCCTCAATCCAAACTGAAAGAACACCAAAATGAAAGGAATCCTCAGCCGACGTCAAACCAGGAAGAGAAGAGCCAAAGCTCTCCTAGAAAAGACACCCAATCAGCCCACCTCGATAGAAAAATGGTCTTTATCATGAAAGTGGAACACCGTGAAGAACAACACCTGGAATCTCCTGAAAACTTTCTCAACCGAGGAAAAAGAGTTATCAAAAACCCTTTTATTTCTCTCTTCCCAAATGAGGTAGACCGAAATGGCAAGGGAGGCTCTCCGCATCCTGGAGAGCACAAGCTTTTTTTTCGGACGAAGCCTCTCCAAAGAGCACTAAGACAGGGAGCCCATCCGGTGATGAATATGAAGCCATTGAACAATATTGTTCAACAAAGCAGAGGACCAAGAACACTTGAAGAACAAATGCCGATGGGATTCCTGCTCCTGATAACAGAAAACACAACTCGAATCTGCTGACATGTAGAGAAGACGATCTTTAGTTCTGAGCTTACCCAACACCGCAAGCCATAAAACAAAACAATGCTTCTGCAAAGACCACTGCTCCCACACCACCCTATCCCAAAACACGATTCTGCCCTTCGGCCTGATAATGATCGTAAGCCTTAGCCGAGAGAGTCCCATCCCCCCGTATTCCAAGAAGACAACATATTAGTAGCAGAAGAAATACTTCCATAATCCTGGATAAGCTGATTTTTTAAAGAGACCAAAATCTTCCAGAGAGGGGAAGCCATCTTCGAAGCTTGGGCATCCCAAATAGATTGGCACCCGGCAGATAATAATGATTAATCCACTTAACCCATAAAGAATCCGCTTGTAAATGAATATTCCAAATATGCTTGATTAAGAAACTGCTATTCCTGGCTTTTATATCAAAGAGCCCCAGCCCACCTTCCTGCTTAGGCAAGCAAACAGACTTCCACGCAACCAAAGCAGAGTGAGATTTATCGACATTACCTGACCAAAGAAAATTCCTGCAGATACGGATAATGTCTCTGATAACAGCATCCGGAAGAGGGAAAATACTTAGCCAGAACTGAATCATCCCATAAAGAACCGATCGCAAGAGCTCCAATCTCCCTGCGAAGGAGAGATGCTTGCCCATCCAACTCTGAACAGTGGCTTCCAGCTTGTGAAGGAGAGGAAAATATTGGGACACCAACAATCTATGAGGACTGAGAGGAACCCCCAAGTATTTGAAAGGAAAAGATCCTTCAGAGAAGTTCGTGGCCTGCAAGATATCTTGCTTTAAGACAGCACCAACCCCACCAAAATAAATGGAGGATTTGGAAGGATTGATCTCCAAACCAGAAACCTGCCCAAAAACCTCTAACTGACGAAGGAGAGCCGTGATCGAAACTTTATCACCTCTAGCTAGAAGCAGAATATCATCAGCAAACGCAAGATGGCAAATATCAAGGGGCTTGCAGCGAGGGTGAAAATGAAAGGACTGCTGCCTAGAAACACCCTTAAGCATACGGGAGAAGTACTCCATGCAAGTGATGAAGAGATACGGAGAGAGGGGGTCACCTTGCCGAATACCACTCTTGCCCTGGAAGAAGCCATAAAGATTGCCATTCACCGCTACCGAGAAGGAAGTGGACTCCACACACTGCATAACCAAGTGAGTAAACTGCATAGGGAAACCAAGGAGCTTAAGAAGATCACGAAGAAAAGGCCACTGGACAGAGTCAAAAGCTTTCCTAAAATCAATCTTCATAAGGGCTTTCGGGAGAAGTGCGCTTTCTACCATACTGCCGGAGCAACTCTTGCACAAGATTAATATTATCCGTCATAGCCCGCCCCCAAGAAAAGCATTCTGCATGGGACTAATAATATCCTTCAGGACAAGAGCCAGACGATCAGCAAGAATTTTCGAGATGACCTTATAAATCACATTACAGCAGGAGATAGGCCTAAAATCACCAGGAGCGGCAGCATGGGCAGATTTAGGAATGAGCGAGATGACAGCATGATTAATCTGCTTTAGCAACTTCCCAGACCGAAAAAAATCCTGAACAGCCCCACAAAAATCCTCTCCAACAATCGACCAAGCAGATTTGAAGAAGTGAGCCGGTGTACCCATCCGGACCCGGGGCTTTATCATTCCCAATACCAAATAAAGCTTTCCGAACAATATCACAAGTGACAGGGCTAAGAGAATCTCACTAGAGCTATTCGGAAGGCACGGGCCGCGGAGGACAACATCATTATCCAGAGGCAAGGTGGGCCTAGAGGACCCATAAAGGTTCTGAAAAAACTGGCACGAACGCTAGCACCAACCTCACTCTCCGAGGAAGTAAGAGAACCGTCCCCTCTATGAATAGCTGAGATGAAACTGCGACTGTGTTTCTGATTCATCATCGCATGAAAAAAAACTAGTGCCTCTGTCACTGTCCTTCAGAAAATCACATTTAAGCTTTTTGGCCAAAAAACAGCTTTTCAGCAGACTTAAGCCTAAGAAGATGCAACCGAAGCCTCTTGTCCTCATAGCGAGCTGATGATTATTTGGGTCACCATGAAGAGCCGTCTGGATAATATCCAAATCCGCATTAGCACGAGACACCCTCTCGGAGATATGACTGAAATGCTGCTCATTAAGACGCTTAAGGGGGCCCTTTCAGCGACTTAAGCCTCTTACACAAAGAAAACATAGCAGACCCCGAGACTTCCATGTTCCATCCCCCCGAAACAGTAGAGGAGAAGTCAGCATGAGAAGACCACATATTCAGAAATTTAAAGCTACGCTGACCCTTGTCTTGAGGATTAATCGAACAGAAGCAAAAGAATGATCGGAGAAGGCCCCTTGATTACCAAAATGGACATGAGCTGATTGGTGAAGGGAAGACCAGAGGGGATTGACCATGACCCTGTCAATTTTGCTCCAGATAGAACCATTGGACCAAGTGTAATGACAACCCGAGTAAGGAAGATCACACAGACCTAAGTCAAGGCGGCATTTATGAAAATCAACAGTCTCATAAGCCGAAACAGCACTCCCATTCAACTTATCATCCTGGGATAAAATAGAGTTAAAATCGCCCAAAACCATCCAAGGACAAGCAGGGGACCATCTGCGGAGAGAATCCCATAAATCCCTCCTAGCAACAATGGTGTGAAGACCATAGACAAAGCTCACATGAAAACTGATATGGCTGACAAGGCAGCGAAGAGCAACATGGATACCTTGGAGGAGCAATCAACCAGATCCACAATAACAGTAGACGGATTCCAGAAAACAACAATTCTGGCTGAAGAGGACATGTCCGCATTAGTGAAGAATTTCAGTGCTTCAGTCTAAGCTTTTGCATAGCTTCAACCTTAGAGGAAGACATTTTATTCTCCAGCAGACCACAAACATCAATTTTCTTTTTCTTCATGAGATTTACAACCTCATTGCTGCTTTAGAGGACTATTAAGCCCCCTAACATTCCAACAGTGGACAATCATCATAAAGCAGGAATGGTAGGAAGGGTCCTACCATGACCGCTAGAAGAAGATTTGGATTTCTTTCTAGTAGTAACTCCTTTAACCTCTTCCACAATAAGCTTCCCTTTGCTGCTATTTCGGTTTGCATTAGTTATTGGCTTACCATTGGTCCCAAGGGGGGAAACAACCGAAGCCACCACTGCTGTCCCAACAATCTCAGATTCAGTAACCACTGCCGAATCAACAAAAACTGCCGCATTAGCGACACTAGAATCAGCCCCCACCGTGATGCCAGAAACTGCCCAAGCAGCCACAAGGGGATCAACCCAGCAGCCTTATCGGTAATGCCCCGCATAGCTCTGTCTGATTTTACACCAGCCCGCGCCCTTCACAGCCCCGGATAGCACACCAACAACAGACACATTTCCTTCACCCATGCCCATCACACTAGCTGATTTACCATTCACACCATTCGCAGCCTTAGCTGCCACACCACTTGCTGCCACACCACTTGCTGCCCGTTAGACACAACATTAGCAGCACTGGCTGCCATACTACACCCCGGCATAGTGTCAGCCACGGCATCAACCATACCACTCGCAGCCCTAGCTGCCACTCCACTCGCAGCTTTGGCTGCCACACCTCTCACATTTTCAGCCATGGGTCTTTTTGGGACGCCAGTTACTTCTATGCTTTTTCTTCACTGTTTCCCATTTACCTTCTGCACTAACATCTTCAGTGGGCCAAAACATCCTTCTCCCTAACACCCTTAGGAACCGAGACCTGCCCCCCAACAACATTAGCAGCTGAAACATAGTTACTCTTAGCAAACTTAGTACAAGTGTCCACCAAGGTGACCAATAACATTACAATGGGAGCAGAATTTCGGAAGAGTTTCATATATGATCTGTTGCTCAATCACCTCACCATTCGGCAAACAAACCTTAACATATTCGCGCAATTTCTTGCGAAGATCAATTTCAACTAAGACGCGCGCATAAGACAACCGAGTCATAGAAGATGTTAGCATATCACATTGAATAGGATTACCAATAACACTAGCAATCTTAGACAAACAGTTTTCCGACCAGCAACTCAAAGGAAGATTCGGCAATTTGATCCACACCAGAAGGTGTGGACATCTCCGAAGAATTGAAATTAAAAATTCCGGCATCTCACGCAACATCAAAGGTCTACCAAACACAAGGTAGGGACCTCCCCGCAAAACAGCAAGCTTATCCACTTCATTCTTAAATTTATAAATTAACCATCCGGATTCATGAAGAGTCAAAACAGCCTCACAATTGAACTCATTTTCAATGACTGCACTAAGAGCCTTATATCCAGGAAACTTACCCGAAACAACCCAATTAAGCAAGTTTTCCACAAAGCACATTTAACATCCAAATCTTCCATAAGCAAAAGTGCACTCATCAGCAGCAGATAAATCAGCATAGAATTTCAGCTTTGGACAGTTTGAAGAGCTGCGATTCGATGCAAATAAATTCTTCCACTGTCCTAAGGGAGCAGAGTTTTGTTTACCTTCACCTTGCACAGATGGCTGATCAGTAGGTGTCACGGTAGACTGCTTAGAAGCATGCTTGGCAGGCTGTTCAGAAGCATGCTCGGCAAGGCTGCTCATCCAATGTCACGGGCTGGCTGCTCGGAAAATTTAACGGAAGGCTTCGCAGCATGTTTCACAGCAGAGATTGCATCCTTATGGTAGTGAACAGTGGGCTCCGAATCACTTGAAGAGGATTCCTCATCAACAGAATCATCCTCAACGACATCATCACCTGAAAATTCCTCCGACGAAGAGGATGGCTGTTCTGAAGAAGATTTGACCGAGCCTTCATCATCCTCATCTCTGAGCAGGAGGATTCATTCAACAACAGAATTTCTTGGGGTGGTGGTTGAGAGTCTGTTTCCAAGGTCTAAGGGGGTTGGAGGGGAGGTGGGAAACAAGAAAGAATTCTTTGGGGAAGTCGCTCCTAGAATTACCTTGGCCTCCGGAGGTGATTTTTGGCTGGGTGATTTCTTTTTGTGCTTCTTTTTCGCCATGGCAGAAGAAGAGGTTGCAGCGCTAGGGCACACAGCAAGCAGGCGAGCAGGAAGGCTCGCAAGCAGGCAGCAGGCGGCGCTAGGGCAACCTGCAGGCAGGTGAAGGGGCGCGCAAACAGCAGGCAGACGAAGCTGGCGGCGCTAGGGTTAGGGCGAAGTCGCAAAGAACAGAGGCGCAGCCAGGGAAAAGAAACAAACAGGCTGGCGGCTGGGCAGATCTAGGGTTGCAAACTGGGACGCTAGGCACACAACAAAGGAAAAGACGCCACGCACAGGATACGGCGGCGCAAGGGACAGGCAGGCAAGGGACGGTGCTGGCAACGGCTGGGGACGAAGAACCAGGGGGCTGGGGACGAAGAACCAGGGGGCTGGGGACGACGGCTGGGATTGAGGGGTTTTTTTGCGACGGCTGGGAAGAGGGGCTAGGGCAAAGAGAAAGGGGGAGAAGAAGGTGAAGGGAAAGCAAAAGGGGGGGTGGGGAAACAGCAACCTCACAGGGAGGAAAGTGCCATCTCCGGCCAGCAGCAAGGGGGGGGGACCATGGGAGGGGGGGGGAGAGGGGGGAGGGGGGGGGGGGGAGAGCGTCTCTCTCTAACTTTCGCTCTCTCTCTAACTTCTGAGAGCGACTGAGAGCTCTTTCTTGACAGACTGAGAGCTCTTTCTTTTTTCGATCAAATGCAAGAATTTATAGATCAAAGAATGAAACAAGCTGAAAAGGATCAGCAGGGAACAAAAAAAGAAAAATATACAAGAAGGCTTACAAGGGAACATGCTCCCGAAGCCAACAAACCAAAAAAAACCAAAATCCTACCCGCAACCCAACTACATAGGGAGAGGCTAGGATAAACCACAACAAACAAGCAACATCAAAAAGAAACTCCTCAATCCAAACTGAAAGAACACCAAAATGAAAGGAATCCTCAGCCGACGTCAAACCAGGAAGAGAAGAGCCAAAGCTCTCCTAGAAAAGACACCCAATCAGCCCACCTCGATAGAAAAATGGTCTTTATCATGAAAGTGGAACACCGTGAAGAACAACACCTGGAATCTCCTGAAAACTTTCTCAACCGAGGAAAAAGAGTTATCAAAAACCCTTTTATTTCTCTCTTCCCAAATGAGGTAGACCGAAATGGCAAGGGAGGCTCTCCGCATCCTGGAGAGCACAAGCTTTTTTTTCGGACGAAGCCTCCAAAGAGCACTAGACAGGGAGCCCATCCGGTGATGAATATGAAGCCATTGAACAATATTGTTCCACAAAGCAGAGGACCAAGAACACTTGAAGAACAAATGCCGATGGGATTCCTGCTCCTGATAACAGAAAACACAACTCGAATCTGCTGACATGTAGAGAAGACGATCTTTAGTTCTGAGCTTACCCAACACCGCAAGCCATAAAACAAAACAATGCTTCTGCAAAGACCACTGCTCCCACACCACCCTATCCCAAAACACGATTCTGCCCTTCGGCCTGAAATGATCGTAAGCCTTAGCCGAGAGAGTCCCATCCCCCGTATTCCAAGAAGACAACATATTAGTAGCAGAAGAAATACTTCCAAAATCCTGGATAAGCTGATTTTTTAAAGAGACCAAAATCTTCCAGAGAGGGGAAGCCATCTTCGAAGCTTGGGCATCCCAAATAGATTGGCCCGGCAGATAATAATGATTAATCCACTTAACCCATAAAGAATCCGCTTGTAAATGAATATTCCAAATATGCTTGATTAAGAAACTGCTATTCCTGGCTTTTATATCAAAGAGCCCCAGCCCACCTTCCTGCTTAGGCAAGCAAACAGACTTCCACGCAACCAAAGCAGAGTGAGATTTATCGACATTACCTGACCAAAGAAAATTCCTGCAGATACGGATAATGTCTCTGATAACAGCATCCGGAAGAGGGAAAATACTTAGCCAGAACTGAATCATCCCATAAAGAACCGATCGCAAGAGCTCCAATCTCCCTGCGAAGGAGAGATGCTTGCCCATCCAACTCTGAACAGTGGCTTCCAGCTTGTGAAGGAGAGGAAAATATTGGGACACCAACAATCTATGAGGACTGAGAGGAACCCCCAAGTATTTGAAAGGAAAAGATCCTTCAGAGAAGTTCGTGGCCTGCAAGATATCTTGCTTTAAGACAGCACCAACCCCACCAAAATAAATGGAGGATTTGGAAGGATTGATCTCCAAACCAGAAACCTGCCCAAAAACCTCTAACTGACGAAGGAGAGCCGTGATCGAAACTTTATCACCTCTAGCTAGAAGCAGAATATCATCAGCAAACGCAAGATGGCAAATATCAAGGGGCTTGCAGCGAGGGTGAAAATGAAAGGACTGCTGCCTAGAAACACCCTTAAGCATACGGGAGAAGTACTCCATGCAAGTGATGAAGAGATACGGAGAGAGGGGGTCACCTTGCCGAATACCACTCTTGCCCTGGAAGAAGCCATAAAGATTGCCATTCACCGCTACCGAGAAGGAAGTGGACTCCACACACTGCATAACCAAGTGAGTAAACTGCATAGGGAAACCAAGGAGCTTAAGAAGATCACGAAGAAAAGGCCACTGGACAGAGTCAAAAGCTTTCCTAAAATCAATCTTCATAAGGGCTTTCGGAGAAGTGCGCTTTCTACCATACTGCCGGAGCAACTCTTGCACAAGATTAATATTATCCGTCATAGCCCGCCCCCCAAGAAAAGCATTCTGCATGGGACTAATAATATCCTTCAGGACAAGAGCCAGACGATCAGCAAGAATTTTCGAGATGACCTTATAAATCACATTACAGCAGGAGATAGGCCTAAAATCACCAGGAGCGGCAGCATGGGCAGATTTAGGAATGAGCGAGATGACAGCATGATTAATCTGCTTTAGCAACTTCCCAGACCGAAAAAAATCCTGAACAGCCCCACAAAAATCCTCTCCAACAATCGACCAAGCAGATTTGAAGAAGTGAGCCGTGTACCCATCCGGACCCGGGGCTTTATCATTCCCAATACCAAATAAAGCTTTCCGAACAA
>CM045920.1:4922863-4925363 GCA_025169955.1 Salix arbutifolia | reverse complement strand
AGGGGCTAAGAGAATCTCACTAGAGCTATTCGGAAGGCACGGGCCGCGGAGGACAACATCATTATCCAGAGGCAAGGTGGGCCTAGAGGACCCATAAAGGTTCTGAAAAAACTGGACGAACGCAGCACCAACCTCACTCTCCGAGGAAGTAAGAGAACCGTCCCCTCTATGAATAGCTGAGATGAAACTGCGACTGTGTTTCTGATTCATCATCGCATGAAAAAAACTAGTGCCTCTGTCACTGTCCTTCAGAAAATCACATTTAAGCTTTTGGCCAAAAAACAGCTTTTCAGCAGACTTAAGCCTAAGAAGATGCAACCGAAGCCTCTTGTCCTCAATAGCGAGCTGATGATTATTTGGGTCACCATGAAGAGCCGTCTGGATAATATCCAAATCCGCATTAGCACGAGACACCCTCTCGGAGATATGACTGAAATGCTGCTCATTAAGACGCTTAAGGGGCCCTTTCAGCGACTTAAGCCTCTTACACAAAGAAAACATAGCAGACCCCGAGACTTCCATGTTCCATCCCCCCGAAACAGTAGAGGAGAAGTCAGCATGAGAAGACCACATATTCAGAAATTTAAAGCTACGCTGACCCTTGTCTTGAGGATTAATCCGAACAGAAGCAAAAGAATGATCGGAGAAGGCCCCTTGATTACCAAAATGGACATGAGCTGATTGGTGAAGGGAAGACCAGAGGGGATTGACCATGACCCTGTCAATTTTGCTCCAGATAGAACCATTGGACCAAGTGTAATGACAACCCGAGTAAGGAAGATCACACAGACCTAAGTCAAGGCGGCATTTATGAAAATCAACAGTCTCATAAGCCGAAACAGCACTCCCATTCAACTTATCATCCTGGGATAAAATAGAGTTAAAATCGCCCAAAACCATCCAAGGACAAGCAGGGGACCATCTGCGGAGAGAATCCCATAAATCCCTCCTAGCAACAATGGTGTGAAGACCATAGACAAAGCTCACATGAAAACTGATATGGCTGACAAGGCAGCGAAGAGCAACATGGATACCTTGGGAGGAGCAATCAACCAGATCCACAATAACAGTAGACGGATACCAGAAAACAACAATTCTGGCTGAAGAGGACATGTCCGCATTAGTGAAGAATTTCCAGTGCTTCAGTCTAAGCTTTTGCATAGCTTCAACCTTAGAGGAAGACATTTTATTCTCCAGCAGACCACAAACATCAATTTTCTTTTTCTTCATGAGATTTACAACCTCATGCTGCTTTAGAGGACTATTAAGCCCCCTAACATTCCAACAGTGGACAATCATCATAAAGCAGGAATGGTAGGAAGGGTCCTACCATGACCGCTAGAAGAAGATTTGGATTTCTTTCTAGTAGTAACTCCTTTAACCTCTTCCACAATAAGCTTCCCTTTGCTGCTATTTCGGTTTGCATTAGTTATTGGCTTACCATTGGTCCCAAGGGGGGAAACAACCGAAGCCACCACTGCTGTCCCAACAATCTCAGATTCAGTAACCACTGCCGAATCAACAAAAACTGCCGCATTAGCGACACTAGAATCAGCCCCCACCGTGATGCCAGAAACTGCCCAAGCAGCCACAAGGGGATCAACCCCAGCAGCCTTATCGGTAATGCCCCGCATAGCTCTGTCTGATTTTACACCAGCCGCGCCCTTCACAGCCCCGGATAGCACACCAACAACAGACACATTTCCTTCACCCATGCCCATCACACTAGCTGATTTACCATTCACACCATTCGCAGCCTTAGCTGCCACACCACTTGCTGCCACACCACTTGCTGCCCCGTTAGACACAACATTAGCAGCACTGGCTGCCATACTACACCCCGGCATAGTGTCAGCCACGGCATCAACCATACCACTCGCAGCCCTAGCTGCCACTCCACTCGCAGCTTTGGCTGCCACACCTCTCACATTTTCAGCCATGGTCTTTTTGGGACGCCAGTTACTTCTATGCTTTTTCTTCACTGTTTCCCATTTACCTTCTGCACTAACATCTTCAGTGGGCAAAACATCCTTCTCCCTAACACCCTTAGGAACCGAGACCTGCCCCCCAACAACATTAGCAGCTGAAACATAGTTACTCTTAGCAAACTTAGTACAAGTGTCCACCAAGTGACCAATAACATTACAATGGGAGCAGAATTTCGGAAGAGTTTCATATATGATCTGTTGCTCAATCACCTCACCATTCGGCAAACAAACCTTAACATATTCGCGCAATTTCTTGCGAAGATCAATTTCAACTAAGACGCGCGCATAAGACAACCGAGTCATAGAAGATGTTAGCATATCACATTGAATAGGATTACCAATAACACTAGCAATCTTAGACAAACAGTTTTCCGACCAGCAACTCAAAGGAAGATTCGGCAATTTGATCCACACCGGAAGGGTGGACATCTCCGAAGAATTGAAATTAAAAAATTCCGGCATCTCACGCAACATCAAAGGTCTACCAAACACAAGGTAGGGACCTCCCCGCA
>CM045920.1:4916108-4918608 GCA_025169955.1 Salix arbutifolia | reverse complement strand
GTGCAAAGTTGCCCGGAAAAATAGTTTCCCATGACTTTTTTAAGCGTGCAAAGTTGCCGCAAAATTCGGCAGCGAAGGCGGTGCCACCTGATTCGGCAGCCCGGGGGGCAGCGGCAGTGAATTCGGCAGCCGGGGGGCTGTGGCAGAGAATTCGGCAGCCGGGAGGCAGAGCCACATAATTCATCAGCCCGCGGGGCCGTGCCAGTCCGCAGAAAAATTCGGCGGCCAGGGCAGTGCCAGTGAATTCGGCAGCCCAGGGGACAGTCCGTAGTGCCAGCCCGACGCCCCCCGCGCGGCAGGCGAGCTGCCGTGGTTCCCGCGTGTCGCCATGATAATGGGAAGCTTTCCACACGTTATCAGACCAGTAAAATCCATCATATTTTTGTGTGGCTTCCCACAAAATTTGGGGTCATTCCGAGCCGGTCCCTATTTGTTATGAATTTCCCGATTTTTAATGGGAGGAAAATACAGATAAATAATTCCCGATTTTTAAAAATTCAGGAAAAAATATTACAGTTAGATTGGATTTTTCCAAACCTCTGTGCCAAATTTCAGCTTCAAATAATTTTTTTTGAAGGTTTTAGAGGGGGGGGGCCAGCTGGGACCTAGTAGTGGCCCCCCCTGCCGGAGCTGAGAATATACATTTTGCTCTCCAGGGGAGCACTCTGTCCACCCACCAGGCAGTGCCCGTGCCTGCCCGCTCAGCGCCCGTGCACTGCCTGCTCAGCGCCCGTGCACTGCCTGCTCAGCGCCCCAAAGACGAAACACGCGCGCGCGCGCCGCGCCCGCGCCCTGGGCCCTGGGCACTGGGCACTGGGGCACTGGGGGCCTGGGGCACTGGGGCACTGGGGCCGGAGGGCCTGGGGCCCTTGGCCCTTGGGCACTTGGGCGCGCGCGCGCGGTGCGCCGTCAGCCCCGCTGCCTGGCGCGGGCCTGTGGCAGCATGGGCCAGCTCGCGCGCGGCCCTGGCAGCCCCCCGCGTCTAGCCGGCCCTCGCGCGGCCAGGCCTGCCAGCCCCCGCGAGGCGCGGGCCTGGGGCAGCAGGGGCCAGCTCCCGCGCGGGGCCCTGGCAGCCCCCCGCGTCTAGCCAGCCCTCGCGCGGCCAGGCCTGCCAGCCCCCGCGAGGGGCTGGCCTGGGGCGAGCCCGCGCGCGGGACAGGCCTGGGGCAGCAGGGGCCAGCTCCCGCGCGGGGCCCTGGCAGCCCCCCGCGCGGGCGAGGATAGGCAGAGGCGCGCGCCTGGAGGCCCTGCCAGCCCCCCGCGCGGGCGGGGACAGGCCTGGGGCGCGCGCCTGGAGGCCCTGCCAGCCCCCCGCGCGGGACAGGCCTGGGGCAGCAGGGGCGAGCTCGCGCGCGAGGCCCTGGCAGCCCCCACCCCCCCCGCGCGGGCGGGGATAGGCAGCGCCCCGCGCGGACGAGGATAGGCAGAGGAGCGCCCCCGCGCCGCGTTGTGCCAGCCCGCGCGCGGGACAGGCCTGGGGCAGCAGGGGCCAGCTCCCGCGCGAGGCCCTCGCAGCCCCCCGCGCGGGCGAGGATAGGCAGAGGCGGGCGCCTGGAGGCCCTGCCAGCCCCCCGCGTCGTGCCAGCCCGCGCGCGGGACAGGCCTGGCAGCCCCCCGCGCGGGGGAGGCCAGGCAGCGCCCCGCGCGGGACAGGCCTGCCAGCCCCCCCGCGTCCTGCCTGCCCCCCGCGCGAGAGAGGCTAGGCGCGGCTGGTGCCAGCCCGATGCCCCCCGCGCAGCAGGCGAGCTGCTGTTTGTCCCGCATTTTTCCATGATAATGGAAAGCTTTCCACACGTTATAAGTCCAGTAAAATCCATCATATTTTTGTGAGGCTTCCCACAAAATTTGGGGTCATTCCGATCTGGTTCCTATTTTTTATGAATTTCCCGATTTTTAATGGTTGGAAAATAGAAATAAATACTTCCCGATTTTTAAAAATTCTGAAACAAATATTACAGTTAGATTGGATTTTTACAAACCTCTGTGCCAAATTTCAGCTTCAAATAATTTTTTTTGAAGGTTTTAGAGGGGGGGGGGCCAGCTGGGACCTAGTAGTGTCTCCCCCTGCCACAGCTTCAATGACACTTATTGCTCTTTAGGGGGGTTCCCCCTGCCTGGTCTTGGGGCCGCCAGGTGGCAGGTGCCCATGGGCCTGCCGTGGGTGTGGGGGTGCTGGGCACCATGGCTGGATTCGGGAAAAAAAGTGGGGGAAGCGGATGGCCCGATATGTAGCCCCGGTATCGAAGACCCGATTTCCGGCCGGCGAAGACCCGACTCCGGCCGGCGAAGACCCGACTCCGGCCACCGTCTCCGGGACGCCCGAAAAATTGTCGGGCGTGCCGGGGCACGTGGCCCGATGTGTTGCTGTTATCGGTGCCCCGTTTTCCGGCCAGGGGAGACCCGTTTCCGGCCGGCGAAGACCCGACTCCGGCCACCGTCTCCGGGACGCCCGAAAAATTGTCGGGCGTGCTGGGGCACGTGGCCCGATGTGTTGCTGTTA
>CM045920.1:4893608-4896108 GCA_025169955.1 Salix arbutifolia | reverse complement strand
GGACAGTCCGTAGTGCCAGCCCGACGCCCCCCGCGCGGCAGGCGAGCTGCCGTGGTTCCCGCGTGTCGCCATGATAATGGGAAGCTTTCCACACGTTATCAGACCAGTAAAATCCATCATATTTTTGTGTGGCTTCCCACAAAATTTGGGGTCATTCCGAGCCGGTCCCTATTTGTTATGAATTTCCCGATTTTTAATGGGAGGAAAATACAGATAAATAATTCCCGATTTTTAAAAATTCAGGAAAAAATATTACAGTTAGATTGGATTTTTCCAAACCTCTGTGCCAAATTTCAGCTTCAAATAATTTTTTTTGAAGGTTTTAGAGGGGGGGGGCCAGCTGGGACCTAGTAGTGGCCCCCCCTGCCGGAGCTGAGAATATACATTTTGCTCTCCAGGGGAGCACTCTGTCCACCCACCAGGCAGTGCCCGTGCACTGCCCGCTCAGCGCCCGTGCACTGCCTGCTCAGCGCCCGTGCACTGCCTGCTCAGCGCCCCAAAGACGAAACACGCGCGCGCGCGCCGCGCCCGCGCCCTGGGCACTGGGCACTGGGCACTGGGGCACTGGGGGCCTGGGGCACTGGGGCCTGAGGGCCTGGGGCCCTTGGCCCTTGGGCACTTGGGCGCGCGCGCGCGGCGCGCCGTCAGCCCCGCTGCCTGGCGCGGGCCTGTGGCAGCATGGGCCAGCTCGCGCGCGGCCCTGGCAGCCCCCCGCGTCTAGCCAGCCCTCGCGCGGCCAGGCCTGCCAGCCCCCGCGAGGCGCGGGCCTGGGGCAGCAGGGGCCAGCTCCCGCGCGGGGCCCTGGCAGCCCCCCGCGTCTAGCCAGCCCTCGCGCGGCCAGGCCTGCCAGCCCCCGCGAGGGGCTGGCCTGGGGCGAGCCCGCGCGCGGGACAGGCCTGGGGCAGCAGGGGCCAGCTCCCGCGCGGGGCCCTGGCAGCCCCCCGCGCGGGCGAGGATAGGCAGAGGCGCGCGCCTGGAGGCCCTGCCAGCCCCCCGCGCGGGCGGGGACAGGCCTGGGGCGCGCGCCTGGAGGCCCTGCCAGCCCCCCGCGCGGGCCAGGCCTGGGGCAGCAGGGGCGAGCTCGCGCGCGAGGCCCTGGCAGCCCCCACCCCCCCCGCGCGGGCGGGGATAGGCAGCGCCCCGCGCGGACGAGGATAGGCAGAGGAGCGCCCCCGCGCGCGGGACAGGCCTGGGGCAGCAGGGGCCAGCTCCCGCGCGAGGCCCTCGCAGCCCCCCGCGCGGGCGAGGATAGGCAGAGGCGGGCGCCTGGAGGCCCTGCCAGCCCCCCGCGTCGTGCTAGCCCGCGCGCGGGACAGGCCTGGCAGCCCCCCGCGCGGGGGAGGCCAGGCAGCGCCCCGCGCGGGACAGGCCTGCCAGCCCCCCGCGTCCTGCCTGCCCCCCGCGCGAGAGAGGCTAGGCGCGGCTGGTGCCAGCCCGATGCCCCCCGCGCAGCAGGCGAGCTGCTGTTTGTCCCGCATTTTTCCATGATAATGGAAAGCTTTCCACACGTTATCAGTCCAGTAAAATCCATCATATTTTTGTGAGGCTTCCCACAAAATTTGGGGTCATTCCGATCTGGTTCCTATTTTTTATGAATTTCCCGATTTTTAATGGTTGGAAAATAGAAATAAATACTTCCCGATTTTTAAAAATTCTGAAACAAATATTACAGTTAGATTGGATTTTTCCAAACCTCTGTGCCAAATTTCAGCTTCAAATAATTTTTTTTGAAGGTTTTAGAGGGGGGGGGCAGCTGGGACCTAGTAGTGTCTCCCCCTGCCAGAGCTTCAATGACACTTATTGCTCTTTAGGGGGGTTCCCCCTGCCTGGTCTTGGGGCCGCCAGGTGGCAGGTGCCCATGGGCCTGCCGTGGGTGTGGGGGTGCTGGGCACCATGGCTGGATTCGGGAAAAAAAGTGGGGGAAGCGGATGGCCCGATATGTAGCCCCGGTATCGAAGACCCGATTTCCGGCCGGCGAAGACCCGACTCCGGCCGGCGAAGACCCGACTCCGGCCACCGTCTCCGGGACGCCCGAAAAATTGTCGGGCGTGCCGGGGCACGTGGCCCGATGTGTTGCTGTTATCGGTGCCCCATTTTCCGGCCAGGGGAGACCCGTTTCCGGCCGGCGAAGACCCGACTCCGGCCACCGTCTCCGGGACGCCCGAAAAATTGTCGAGCGTGCTGGGGCACGTGGCCCGATGTGTTGCTGTTATCGGTGACCCGTTTTCCGGCCAGGGGAGACCCGTTTCCGGCCGGCGAAGACCCGTTTCCGGCCACTGCCTCCCGGACGCCTGCCAGGCTGTCGGGCGCGCTTGGGCTGCTTCTCCGAGGCGAGGGCGTGGCATTCATTTGCCGAGCTCGTGCTGAGGTGCGGCAGCCCCAGCGCGCCCCACATCGTGGCTGGCGTCCTGGCCGCAGTGGCCGCTGCTTGAGCTTGCAAGCTGGAGGCCCGGCTGACGTGCCGGACGTGGAGCACCATTGTCGTGGATCGCGGGCAGGG
>CM045920.1:4863608-4888608 GCA_025169955.1 Salix arbutifolia | reverse complement strand
TCTCGGAGATATGACTGAAATGCTGCTCATTAAGACGCTTAAGGGGCCCTTTCAGCGACTTAAGCCTCTTACACAAAGAAAACATAGCAGACCCCGAGACTTCCATGTTCCATCCCCCCGAAACAGTAGAGGAGAAGTCAGCATGAGAAGACCACATATTCAGAAATTTAAAGCTACGCTGACCCTTGTCTTGAGGATTAATCCGAACAGAAGCAAAAGAATGATCGGAGAAGGCCCCTTGATTACCAAAATGGACATGAGCTGATTGGTGAAGGGAAGACCAGAGGGGATTGACCATGACCCTGTCAATTTTGCTCCAGATAGAACCATTGGACCAAGTGTAATGACAACCCGAGTAAGGAAGATCACACAGACCTAAGTCAAGGCGGCATTTATGAAAATCAACAGTCTCATAAGCCGAAACAGCACTCCCATTCAACTTATCATCCTGGGATAAAATAGAGTTAAAATCGCCCAAAACCATCCAAGGACAAGCAGGGGACCATCTGCGGAGAGAATCCCATAAATCCCTCCTAGCAACAATGGTGTGAAGACCATAGACAAAGCTCACATGAAAACTGATATGGCTGACAAGGCAGCGAAGAGCAACATGGATACCTTGGGAGGAGCAATCAACCAGATCCACAATAACAGTAGACGGATACCAGAAAACAACAATTCTGGCTGAAGAGGACATGTCCGCATTAGTGAAGAATTTCCAGTGCTTCAGTCTAAGCTTTTGCATAGCTTCAACCTTAGAGGAAGACATTTTATTCTCCAGCAGACCACAAACATCAATTTTCTTTTTCTTCATGAGATTTACAACCTCATGCTGCTTTAGAGGACTATTAAGCCCCCTAACATTCCAACAGTGGACAATCATCATAAAGCAGGAATGGTAGGAAGGGTCCTACCATGACCGCTAGAAGAAGATTTGGATTTCTTTCTAGTAGTAACTCCTTTAACCTCTTCCACAATAAGCTTCCCTTTGCTGCTATTTCGGTTTGCATTAGTTATTGGCTTACCATTGGTCCCAAGGGGGGAAACAACCGAAGCCACCACTGCTGTCCCAACAATCTCAGATTCAGTAACCACTGCCGAATCAACAAAAACTGCCGCATTAGCGACACTAGAATCAGCCCCCACCGTGATGCCAGAAACTGCCCAAGCAGCCACAAGGGGATCAACCCCAGCAGCCTTATCGGTAATGCCCCGCATAGCTCTGTCTGATTTTACACCAGCCGCGCCCTTCACAGCCCCGGATAGCACACCAACAACAGACACATTTCCTTCACCCATGCCCATCACACTAGCTGATTTACCATTCACACCATTCGCAGCCTTAGCTGCCACACCACTTGCTGCCACACCACTTGCTGCCCCGTTAGACACAACATTAGCAGCACTGGCTGCCATACTACACCCCGGCATAGTGTCAGCCACGGCATCAACCATACCACTCGCAGCCCTAGCTGCCACTCCACTCGCAGCTTTGGCTGCCACACCTCTCACATTTTCAGCCATGGTCTTTTTGGGACGCCAGTTACTTCTATGCTTTTTCTTCACTGTTTCCCATTTACCTTCTGCACTAACATCTTCAGTGGGCAAAACATCCTTCTCCCTAACACCCTTAGGAACCGAGACCTGCCCCCCAACAACATTAGCAGCTGAAACATAGTTACTCTTAGCAAACTTAGTACAAGTGTCCACCAAGTGACCAATAACATTACAATGGGAGCAGAATTTCGGAAGAGTTTCATATATGATCTGTTGCTCAATCACCTCACCATTCGGCAAACAAACCTTAACATATTCGCGCAATTTCTTGCGAAGATCAATTTCAACTAAGACGCGCGCATAAGACAACCGAGTCATAGAAGATGTTAGCATATCACATTGAATAGGATTACCAATAACACTAGCAATCTTAGACAAACAGTTTTCCGACCAGCAACTCAAAGGAAGATTCGGCAATTTGATCCACACCGGAAGGGTGGACATCTCCGAAGAATTGAAATTAAAAAATTCCGGCATCTCACGCAACATCAAAGGTCTACCAAACACAAGGTAGGGACCTCCCCGCAAAACAGCAAGCTTATCCACTTCATTCTTAAATTTATAAATTAACCATCCGGATTCATGAAGAGTCAAAACAGCCTCACAATTGAACTCATTTTCAATGACTGCACTAAGAGCCTTATATCCAGGAAACTTACCCGAAACATACCCAATTAAGCAAGTTTTCCACAAAGCACATTTAACATCCAAATCTTCCATAAGCAAAGTGCACTCATCAGCAGCAGATAAATCAGCATAGAATTTCAGCTTTGGACAGTTTGAAGAGCTGCGATTCGATGCAAATAAATTCTTCCACTGTCCTAAGGGAGCAGAGTTTTGTTTACCTTCACCTTGCACAGATGGCTGATCAGTAGGTGTCACGGTAGACTGCTTAGAAGCATGCTTGGCAGGCTGTTCAGAAGCATGCTCGGCAGGCTGCTCATCCAATGTCACGGCTGGCTGCTCGGAAAATTTAACGGAAGGCTTCGCAGCATGTTTCACAGCAGAGATTGCATCCTTATGGTAGTGAACAGTGGGCTCCGAATCACTTGAAGAGGATTCCTCATCAACAGAATCATCCTCAACGACATCATCACCTGAAAATTCCTCCGACGAAGAGGATGGCTGTTCTGAAGAAGATTTGACCGAGCCTTCATCATCCTCATCTTCTGAGCAGGAGGATTCATTCAACAACAGAATTTCTTGGGGTGGTGGTTGAGAGTCTGTTTCCAAGGCTAAGGGGGTTGGAGGGGAGGTGGGAAACAAGAAAGAATTCTTTGGGGAAGTCGCTCCTAGAATTACCTTGGCCTCCGGAGGTGATTTTTGGCTGGGTGATTTCTTTTTGTGCTTCTTTTTCGCCATGGCAGAAGAAGAGGTTGCAGCGCTAGGGCACACAGCAAGCAGGCGAGCAGGAAGGCTCGCAAGCAGGCAGCAGGCGGCGCTAGGGCAACCTGCAGGCAGGTGAAGGGGCGCGCAAACAGCAGGCAGACGAAGCTGGCGGCGCTAGGGTTAGGGCGAGTCGCAAAGAACAGAGGCGCAGCCAGGGAAAAAGAAACAAACAGGCTGGCGGCTGGGCAGATCTAGGGTTGCAAACTGGGACGCTAGGCACACAACAAAGGAAAAGACGCCACGCACAGGATACGGCGGCGCAAGGGACAGGCAGGCAAGGGACGGGCTGGCAACGGCTGGGGACGAAGAACCAGGGGGCTGGGGACGAAGAACTAGGGGGCTGGGGACGACGGCTGGGATTGAGGGGTTTTTTGCGACGGCTGGGAAGAGGGCTAGGGCAAAGAGAAAGGGGGAGAAGAAGGTGAGGGCAAGCAAAAGGGGGGTGGGAAACAGCAACCTCACAGGGAGGAAAGTGCCATCTCCGGCCAGCAGCAAGGGGGGGGGACCATGGGAGGGGGGGGGAGAGGGGGGAGGGGGGGGGGGAGAGCGTCTCTCTCTAACTTTCCACTGAGAGCTCTTTCTTACTCTGAGAGCTCTTTCTTGATTCTACTGAGAGCTCTTTCTTTTTTCGATCAAATGCAAGAATTTATAGATCAAAGAATGAAACAAGCTGAAAAGGATCAGCAGGGAACAAAAAAAGAAAAATATACAAGAAGGCTTACAAGGGAACATGCTCCCGAAGCCAACAAACCAAAAAAAAAAACCAAAATCCTACCCGCAACCCAACTACATAGGGAGAGGCTAGGATAAACCACAACAAACAAGCAACATCAAAAAGAAACTCCTCAATCCAAACTGAAAGAACACCAAAATGAAAGGAATCCTCAGCCGACGTCAAACCAGGAAGAGAAGAGCCAAAGCTCTCCTAGAAAAGACACCCAATCAGCCCACCTCGATAGAAAAATGGTCTTTATCATGAAAGTGGAACACCGTGAAGAACAACACCTGGAATCTCCTGAAAACTTTCTCAACCGAGGAAAAAGAGTTATCAAAAACCCTTTTATTTCTCTCTTCCCAAATGAGGTAGACCGAAATGGCAAGGGAGGCTCTCCGCATCCTGGAGAGCACAAGCTTTTTTTTCGGACGAAGCCTCCAAAGAGCACTAGACAGGGAGCCCATCCGGTGATGAATATGAAGCCATTGAACAATATTGTTCAACAAAGCAGAGGACCAAGAACACTTGAAGAACAAATGCCGATGGGATTCCTGCTCCTGATAACAGAAAACACAACTCGAATCTGCTGACATGTAGAGAAGACGATCTTTAGTTCTGAGCTTACCCAACACCGCAAGCCATAAAACAAAACAATGCTTCTGCAAAGACCACTGCTCCCACACCACCCTATCCCAAAACACGATTCTGCCCTTCGGCCTGAAATGATCGTAAGCCTTAGCCGAGAGAGTCCCATCCCCCGTATTCCAAGAAGACAACATATTAGTAGCAGAAGAAATACTTCCATAATCCTGGATAAGCTGATTTTTTAAAGAGACCAAAATCTTCCAGAGAGGGGAAGCCATCTTCGAAGCTTGGGCATCCCAAATAGATTGGCCCGGCAGATAATAATGATTAATCCACTTAACCCATAAAGAATCCGCTTGTAAATGAATATTCCAAATATGCTTGATTAAGAAACTGCTATTCCTGGCTTTTATATCAAAGAGCCCCAGCCCACCTTCCTGCTTAGGCAAGCAAACAGACTTCCACGCAACCAAAGCAGAGTGAGATTTATCGACATTACCTGACCAAAGAAAATTCCTGCAGATACGGATAATGTCTCTGATAACAGCATCCGGAAGAGGGAAAATACTTAGCCAGAACTGAATCATCCCATAAAGAACCGATCGCAAGAGCTCCAATCTCCCTGCGAAGGAGAGATGCTTGCCCATCCAACTCTGAACAGTGGCTTCCAGCTTGTGAAGGAGAGGAAAATATTGGGACACCAACAATCTATGAGGACTGAGAGGAACCCCCAAGTATTTGAAAGGAAAAGATCCTTCAGAGAAGTTCGTGGCCTGCAAGATATCTTGCTTTAAGACAGCACCAACCCCACCAAAATAAATGGAGGATTTGGAAGGATTGATCTCCAAACCAGAAACCTGCCCAAAAACCTCTAACTGACGAAGGAGAGCCGTGATCGAAACTTTATCACCTCTAGCTAGAAGCAGAATATCATCAGCAAACGCAAGATGGCAAATATCAAGGGGCTTGCAGCGAGGGTGAAAATGAAAGGACTGCTGCCTAGAAACACCCTTAAGCATACGGGAGAAGTACTCCATGCAAGTGATGAAGAGATACGGAGAGAGGGGGTCACCTTGCCGAATACCACTCTTGCCCTGGAAGAAGCCATAAAGATTGCCATTCACCGCTACCGAGAAGGAAGTGGACTCCACACACTGCATAACCAAGTGAGTAAACTGCATAGGGAAACCAAGGAGCTTAAGAAGATCACGAAGAAAAGGCCACTGGACAGAGTCAAAAGCTTTCCTAAAATCAATCTTCATAAGGGCTTTCGGAGAAGTGCGCTTTCTACCATACTGCCGGAGCAACTCTTGCACAAGATTAATATTATCCGTCATAGCCCGCCCCCCAAGAAAAGCATTCTGCATGGGACTAATAATATCCTTCAGGACAAGAGCCAGACGATCAGCAAGAATTTTCGAGATGACCTTATAAATCACATTACAGCAGGAGATAGGCCTAAAATCACCAGGAGCGGCAGCATGGGCAGATTTAGGAATGAGCGAGATGACAGCATGATTAATCTGCTTTAGCAACTTCCCAGACCGAAAAAAATCCTGAACAGCCCCACAAAAATCCTCTCCAACAATCGACCAAGCAGATTTGAAGAAGTGAGCCGTGTACCCATCCGGACCCGGGGCTTTATCATTCCCAATACCAAATAAAGCTTTCCGAACAATATCACAAGTGACAGGGGCTAAGAGAATCTCACTAGAGCTATTCGGAAGGCACGGGCCGCGGAGGACAACATCATTATCCAGAGGCAAGGTGGGCCTAGAGGACCCATAAAGGTTCTGAAAAAACTGGACGAACGCAGCACCAACCTCACTCTCCGAGGAAGTAAGAGAACCGTCCCCTCTATGAATAGCTGAGATGAAACTGCGACTGTGTTTCTGATTCATCATCGCATGAAAAAAAACTAGTGCCTCTGTCACTGTCCTTCAGAAAATCACATTTAAGCTTTTGGCCAAAAAACAGCTTTTCAGCAGACTTAAGCCTAAGAAGATGCAACCGAAGCCTCTTGTCCTCAATAGCGAGCTGATGATTATTTGGGTCACCATGAAGAGCCGTCTGGATAATATCCAAATCCGCATTAGCACGAGACACCCTCTCGGAGATATGACTGAAATGCTGCTCATTAAGACGCTTAAGGGGCCCTTTCAGCGACTTAAGCCTCTTACACAAAGAAAACATAGCAGACCCCGAGACTTCCATGTTCCATCCCCCCGAAACAGTAGAGGAGAAGTCAGCATGAGAAGACCACATATTCAGAAATTTAAAGCTACGCTGACCCTTGTCTTGAGGATTAATCCGAACAGAAGCAAAAGAATGATCGGAGAAGGCCCCTTGATTACCAAAATGGACATGAGCTGATTGGTGAAGGGAAGACCAGAGGGGATTGACCATGACCCTGTCAATTTTGCTCCAGATAGAACCATTGGACCAAGTGTAATGACAACCCGAGTAAGGAAGATCACACAGACCTAAGTCAAGGCGGCATTTATGAAAATCAACAGTCTCATAAGCCGAAACAGCACTCCCATTCAACTTATCATCCTGGGATAAAATAGAGTTAAAATCGCCCAAAACCATCCAAGGACAAGCAGGGGACCATCTGCGGAGAGAATCCCATAAATCCCTCCTAGCAACAATGGTGTGAAGACCATAGACAAAGCTCACATGAAAACTGATATGGCTGACAAGGCAGCGAAGAGCAACATGGATACCTTGGGAGGAGCAATCAACCAGATCCACAATAACAGTAGACGGATTCCAGAAAACAACAATTCTGGCTGAAGAGGACATGTCCGCATTAGTGAAGAATTTCCAGTGCTTCAGTCTAAGCTTTTGCATAGCTTCAACCTTAGAGGAAGACATTTTATTCTCCAGCAGACCACAAACATCAATTTTCTTTTTCTTCATGAGATTTACAACCTCATGCTGCTTTAGAGGACTATTAAGCCCCCTAACATTCCAACAGTGGACAATCATCATAAAGCAGGAATGGTAGGAAGGGTCCTACCATGACCGCTAGAAGAAGATTTGGATTTCTTTCTAGTAGTAACTCCTTTAACCTCTTCCACAATAAGCTTCCCTTTGCTGCTATTTCGGTTTGCATTAGTTATTGGCTTACCATTGGTCCCAAGGGGGGAAACAACCGAAGCCACCACTGCTGTCCCAACAATCTCAGATTCAGTAACCACTGCCGAATCAACAAAAACTGCCGCATTAGCGACACTAGAATCAGCCCCCACCGTGATGCCAGAAACTGCCCAAGCAGCCACAAGGGGATCAACCCCAGCAGCCTTATCGGTAATGCCCCGCATAGCTCTGTCTGATTTTACACCAGCCGCGCCCTTCACAGCCCCGGATAGCACACCAACAACAGACACATTTCCTTCACCCATGCCCATCACACTAGCTGATTTACCATTCACACCATTCGCAGCCTTAGCTGCCACACCACTTGCTGCCACACCACTTGCTGCCCCGTTAGACACAACATTAGCAGCACTGGCTGCCATACTACACCCCGGCATAGTGTCAGCCACGGCATCAACCATACCACTCGCAGCCCTAGCTGCCACTCCACTCGCAGCTTTGGCTGCCACACCTCTCACATTTTCAGCCATGGTCTTTTTGGGACGCCAGTTACTTCTATGCTTTTTCTTCACTGTTTCCCATTTACCTTCTGCACTAACATCTTCAGTGGGCAAAACATCCTTCTCCCTAACACCCTTAGGAACCGAGACCTGCCCCCCAACAACATTAGCAGCTGAAACATAGTTACTCTTAGCAAACTTAGTACAAGTGTCCACCAAGTGACCAATAACATTACAATGGGAGCAGAATTTCGGAAGAGTTTCATATATGATCTGTTGCTCAATCACCTCACCATTCGGCAAACAAACCTTAACATATTCGCGCAATTTCTTGCGAAGATCAATTTCAACTAAGACGCGCGCATAAGACAACCGAGTCATAGAAGATGTTAGCATATCACATTGAATAGGATTACCAATAACACTAGCAATCTTAGACAAACAGTTTTCCGACCAGCAACTCAAAGGAAGATTCGGCAATTTGATCCACACCAGAAGGGTGGACATCTCCGAAGAATTGAAATTAAAAAATTCCGGCATCTCACGCAACATCAAAGGTCTACCAAACACAAGGTAGGGACCTCCCCGCAAAACAGCAAGCTTATCCACTTCATTCTTAAATTTATAAATTAACCATCCGGATTCATGAAGAGTCAAAACAGCCTCACAATTGAACTCATTTTCAATGACTGCACTAAGAGCCTTATATCCAGGAAACTTACCCGAAACATACCCAATTAAGCAAGTTTTCCACAAAGCACATTTAACATCCAAATCTTCCATAAGCAAAGTGCACTCATCAGCAGCAGATAAATCAGCATAGAATTTCAGCTTTGGACAGTTTGAAGAGCTGCGATTCGATGCAAATAAATTCTTCCACTGTCCTAAGGGAGCAGAGTTTTGTTTACCTTCACCTTGCACAGATGGCTGATCAGTAGGTGTCACGGTAGACTGCTTAGAAGCATGCTTGGCAGGCTGTTCAGAAGCATGCTCGGCAGGCTGCTCATCCAATGTCACGGCTGGCTGCTCGGAAAATTTAACGGAAGGCTTCGCAGCATGTTTCACAGCAGAGATTGCATCCTTATGGTAGTGAACAGTGGGCTCCGAATCACTTGAAGAGGATTCCTCATCAACAGAATCATCCTCAACGACATCATCACCTGAAAATTCCTCCGACGAAGAGGATGGCTGTTCTGAAGAAGATTTGACCGAGCCTTCATCATCCTCATCTTCTGAGCAGGAGGATTCATTCAACAACAGAATTTCTTGGGGTGGTGGTTGAGAGTCTGTTTCCAAGGCTAAGGGGGTTGGAGGGGAGGTGGGAAACAAGAAAGAATTCTTTGGGGAAGTCGCTCCTAGAATTACCTTGGCCTCCGGAGGTGATTTTTGGCTGGGTGATTTCTTTTTGTGCTTCTTTTTCGCCATGGCAGAAGAAGAGGTTGCAGCGCTAGGGCACACAGCAAGCAGGCGAGCAGGAAGGCTCGCAAGCAGGCAGCAGGCGGCGCTAGGGCAACCTGCAGGCAGGTGAAGGGGCGCGCAAACAGCAGGCAGACGAAGCTGGCGGCGCTAGGGTTAGGGCGAGTCGCAAAGAACAGAGGCGCAGCCAGGGAAAAAGAAACAAACAGGCTGGCGGCTGGGCAGATCTAGGGTTGCAAACTGGGACGCTAGGCACACAACAAAGGAAAAGACGCCACGCACAGGATACGGCGGCGCAAGGGACAGGCAGGCAAGGGACGGGCTGGCAACGGCTGGGGACGAAGAACCAGGGGGCTGGGGACGAAGAACCAGGGGGCTGGGGACGACGGCTGGGATTGAGGGGTTTTTTGCGACGGCTGGGAAGAGGGCTAGGGCAAAGAGAAAGGGGGAGAAGAAGGTGAGGGAAAGCAAAAGGGGGGTGGGAAACAGCAACCTCACAGGGAGGAAAGTGCCATCTCCGGCCAGCAGCAAGGGGGGGGGGACCATGGGAGGGGGGGGAGAGGGGGGAGGGGGGGGGGGAGAGCGTCTCTCTCTAACTTTCGCTCTCTCTCTAACTTCTGAGAGCGACTGAGAGCTCTTTCTTCTACTGAGAGCTCTTTCTTTTTTCGATCAAATGCAAGAATTTATAGATCAAAGAATGAAACAAGCTGAAAAGGATCAGCAGGGAACAAAAAAAGAAAAATATACAAGAAGGCTTACAAGGGAACATGCTCCCGAAGCCAACAAACCAAAAAAAAAAACCAAAATCCTACCCGCAACCCAACTACATAGGGAGAGGCTAGGATAAACCACAACAAACAAGCAACATCAAAAAGAAACTCCTCAATCCAAACTGAAAGAACACCAAAATGAAAGGAATCCTCAGCCGACGTCAAACCAGGAAGAGAAGAGCCAAAGCTCTCCTAGAAAAGACACCCAATCAGCCCACCTCGATAGAAAAATGGTCTTTATCATGAAAGTGGAACACCGTGAAGAACAACACCTGGAATCTCCTGAAAACTTTCTCAACCGAGGAAAAAGAGTTATCAAAAACCCTTTTATTTCTCTCTTCCCAAATGAGGTAGACCGAAATGGCAAGGGAGGCTCTCCGCATCCTGGAGAGCACAAGCTTTTTTTTCGGACGAAGCCTCCAAAGAGCACTAGACAGGGAGCCCATCCGGTGATGAATATGAAGCCATTGAACAATATTGTTCCACAAAGCAGAGGACCAAGAACACTTGAAGAACAAATGCCGATGGGATTCCTGCTCCTGATAACAGAAAACACAACTCGAATCTGCTGACATGTAGAGAAGACGATCTTTAGTTCTGAGCTTACCCAACACCGCAAGCCATAAAACAAAACAATGCTTCTGCAAAGACCACTGCTCCCACACCACCCTATCCCAAAACACGATTCTGCCCTTCGGCCTGAAATGATCGTAAGCCTTAGCCGAGAGAGTCCCATCCCCCGTATTCCAAGAAGACAACATATTAGTAGCAGAAGAAATACTTCCAAAATCCTGGATAAGCTGATTTTTTAAAGAGACCAAAATCTTCCAGAGAGGGGAAGCCATCTTCGAAGCTTGGGCATCCCAAATAGATTGGCCCGGCAGATAATAATGATTAATCCACTTAACCCATAAAGAATCCGCTTGTAAATGAATATTCCAAATATGCTTGATTAAGAAACTGCTATTCCTGGCTTTTATATCAAAGAGCCCCAGCCCACCTTCCTGCTTAGGCAAGCAAACAGACTTCCACGCAACCAAAGCAGAGTGAGATTTATCGACATTACCTGACCAAAGAAAATTCCTGCAGATACGGATAATGTCTCTGATAACAGCATCCGGAAGAGGGAAAATACTTAGCCAGAACTGAATCATCCCATAAAGAACCGATCGCAAGAGCTCCAATCTCCCTGCGAAGGAGAGATGCTTGCCCATCCAACTCTGAACAGTGGCTTCCAGCTTGTGAAGGAGAGGAAAATATTGGGACACCAACAATCTATGAGGACTGAGAGGAACCCCCAAGTATTTGAAAGGAAAAGATCCTTCAGAGAAGTTCGTGGCCTGCAAGATATCTTGCTTTAAGACAGCACCAACCCCACCAAAATAAATGGAGGATTTGGAAGGATTGATCTCCAAACCAGAAACCTGCCCAAAAACCTCTAACTGACGAAGGAGAGCCGTGATCGAAACTTTATCACCTCTAGCTAGAAGCAGAATATCATCAGCAAACGCAAGATGGCAAATATCAAGGGGCTTGCAGCGAGGGTGAAAATGAAAGGACTGCTGCCTAGAAACACCCTTAAGCATACGGGAGAAGTACTCCATGCAAGTGATGAAGAGATACGGAGAGAGGGGGGTCACCTTGCCGAATACCACTCTTGCCCTGGAAGAAGCCATAAAGATTGCCATTCACCGCTACCGAGAAGGAAGTGGACTCCACACACTGCATAACCAAGTGAGTAAACTGCATAGGGAAACCAAGGAGCTTAAGAAGATCACGAAGAAAAGGCCACTGGACAGAGTCAAAAGCTTTCCTAAAATCAATCTTCATAAGGGCTTTCGGAGAAGTGCGCTTTCTACCATACTGCCGGAGCAACTCTTGCACAAGATTAATATTATCCGTCATAGCCCGCCCCCCAAGAAAAGCATTCTGCATGGGACTAATAATATCCTTCAGGACAAGAGCCAGACGATCAGCAAGAATTTTCGAGATGACCTTATAAATCACATTACAGCAGGAGATAGGCCTAAAATCACCAGGAGCGGCAGCATGGGCAGATTTAGGAATGAGCGAGATGACAGCATGATTAATCTGCTTTAGCAACTTCCCAGACCGAAAAAAATCCTGAACAGCCCCACAAAAATCCTCTCCAACAATCGACCAAGCAGATTTGAAGAAGTGAGCCGTGTACCCATCCGGACCCGGGGCTTTATCATTCCCAATACCAAATAAAGCTTTCCGAACAATATCACAAGTGACAGGGGCTAAGAGAATCTCACTAGAGCTATTCGGAAGGCACGGGCCGCGGAGGACAACATCATTATCCAGAGGCAAGGTGGGCCTAGAGGACCCATAAAGGTTCTGAAAAAACTGGACGAACGCAGCACCAACCTCACTCTCCGAGGAAGTAAGAGAACCGTCCCCTCTATGAATAGCTGAGATGAAACTGCGACTGTGTTTCTGATTCATCATCGCATGAAAAAAACTAGTGCCTCTGTCACTGTCCTTCAGAAAATCACATTTAAGCTTTTGGCCAAAAAACAGCTTTTCAGCAGACTTAAGCCTAAGAAGATGCAACCGAAGCCTCTTGTCCTCAATAGCGAGCTGATGATTATTTGGGTCACCATGAAGAGCCGTCTGGATAATATCCAAATCCGCATTAGCACGAGACACCCTCTCGGAGATATGACTGAAATGCTGCTCATTAAGACGCTTAAGGGGCCCTTTCAGCGACTTAAGCCTCTTACACAAAGAAAACATAGCAGACCCCGAGACTTCCATGTTCCATCCCCCCGAAACAGTAGAGGAGAAGTCAGCATGAGAAGACCACATATTCAGAAATTTAAAGCTACGCTGACCCTTGTCTTGAGGATTAATCCGAACAGAAGCAAAAGAATGATCGGAGAAGGCCCCTTGATTACCAAAATGGACATGAGCTGATTGGTGAAGGGAAGACCAGAGGGGATTGACCATGACCCTGTCAATTTTGCTCCAGATAGAACCATTGGACCAAGTGTAATGACAACCCGAGTAAGGAAGATCACACAGACCTAAGTCAAGGCGGCATTTATGAAAATCAACAGTCTCATAAGCCGAAACAGCACTCCCATTCAACTTATCATCCTGGGATAAAATAGAGTTAAAATCGCCCAAAACCATCCAAGGACAAGCAGGGGACCATCTGCGGAGAGAATCCCATAAATCCCTCCTAGCAACAATGGTGTGAAGACCATAGACAAAGCTCACATGAAAACTGATATGGCTGACAAGGCAGCGAAGAGCAACATGGATACCTTGGGAGGAGCAATCAACCAGATCCACAATAACAGTAGACGGATTCCAGAAAACAACAATTCTGGCTGAAGAGGACATGTCCGCATTAGTGAAGAATTTCCAGTGCTTCAGTCTAAGCTTTTGCATAGCTTCAACCTTAGAGGAAGACATTTTATTCTCCAGCAGACCACAAACATCAATTTTCTTTTTCTTCATGAGATTTACAACCTCATGCTGCTTTAGAGGACTATTAAGCCCCCTAACATTCCAACAGTGGACAATCATCATAAAGCAGGAATGGTAGGAAGGGTCCTACCATGACCGCTAGAAGAAGATTTGGATTTCTTTCTAGTAGTAACTCCTTTAACCTCTTCCACAATAAGCTTCCCTTTGCTGCTATTTCGGTTTGCATTAGTTATTGGCTTACCATTGGTCCCAAGGGGGGAAACAACCGAAGCCACCACTGCTGTCCCAACAATCTCAGATTCAGTAACCACTGCCGAATCAACAAAAACTGCCGCATTAGCGACACTAGAATCAGCCCCCACCGTGATGCCAGAAACTGCCCAAGCAGCCACAAGGGGATCAACCCCAGCAGCCTTATCGGTAATGCCCCGCATAGCTCTGTCTGATTTTACACCAGCCGCGCCCTTCACAGCCCCGGATAGCACACCAACAACAGACACATTTCCTTCACCCATGCCCATCACACTAGCTGATTTACCATTCACACCATTCGCAGCCTTAGCTGCCACACCACTTGCTGCCACACCACTTGCTGCCCCGTTAGACACAACATTAGCAGCACTGGCTGCCATACTACACCCCGGCATAGTGTCAGCCACGGCATCAACCATACCACTCGCAGCCCTAGCTGCCACTCCACTCGCAGCTTTGGCTGCCACACCTCTCACATTTTCAGCCATGGTCTTTTTGGGACGCCAGTTACTTCTATGCTTTTTCTTCACTGTTTCCCATTTACCTTCTGCACTAACATCTTCAGTGGGCAAAACATCCTTCTCCCTAACACCCTTAGGAACCGAGACCTGCCCCCCAACAACATTAGCAGCTGAAACATAGTTACTCTTAGCAAACTTAGTACAAGTGTCCACCAAGTGACCAATAACATTACAATGGGAGCAGAATTTCGGAAGAGTTTCATATATGATCTGTTGCTCAATCACCTCACCATTCGGCAAACAAACCTTAACATATTCGCGCAATTTCTTGCGAAGATCAATTTCAACTAAGACGCGCGCATAAGACAACCGAGTCATAGAAGATGTTAGCATATCACATTGAATAGGATTACCAATAACACTAGCAATCTTAGACAAACAGTTTTCCGACCAGCAACTCAAAGGAAGATTCGGCAATTTGATCCACACCGGAAGGGTGGACATCTCCGAAGAATTGAAATTAAAAAATTCCGGCATCTCACGCAACATCAAAGGTCTACCAAACACAAGGTAGGGACCTCCCCGCAAAACAGCAAGCTTATCCACTTCATTCTTAAATTTATAAATTAACCATCCGGATTCATGAAGAGTCAAAACAGCCTCACAATTGAACTCATTTTCAATGACTGCACTAAGAGCCTTATATCCAGGAAACTTACCCGAAACATACCCAATTAAGCAAGTTTTCCACAAAGCACATTTAACATCCAAATCTTCCATAAGCAAAGTGCACTCATCAGCAGCAGATAAATCAGCATAGAATTTCAGCTTTGGACAGTTTGAAGAGCTGCGATTCGATGCAAATAAATTCTTCCACTGTCCTAAGGGAGCAGAGTTTTGTTTACCTTCACCTTGCACAGATGGCTGATCAGTAGGTGTCACGGTAGACTGCTTAGAAGCATGCTTGGCAGGCTGTTCAGAAGCATGCTCGGCAGGCTGCTCATCCAATGTCACGGCTGGCTGCTCGGAAAATTTAACGGAAGGCTTCGCAGCATGTTTCACAGCAGAGATTGCATCCTTATGGTAGTGAACAGTGGGCTCCGAATCACTTGAAGAGGATTCCTCATCAACAGCCAAGGCCCCCTTCCTCTTAGGCCTGCCCAACAGTCTGCAAGCAACTAAAGCAGAGTGAGACTTCTGAAAATTTCCAGACCACAGAAAATTCCGGCATATGCGAACAATCTGCAAGATGACTGTGTCTGGAAAGGGCAAGATGCAGGCCAGATGAACCATACCATACAAGACAGATCTCAAGAGCTCAAGCCTACCAGCAAAAGAAAGATGTTTTCCAACCCAACTCTGCGTAGCAGCTTCAAGCTTGCGGAGAAGAGGGGAAAACTGACTAACCAAGAGGCGATGAGGGCTCAGAGGAACGCCCAGGTATCTAAAGGGAAAGGACCCAGCATTGAACCCAGTTTCCGAGATAATCTCCTGCCGCACCCTATCTGTGACTCCGCCGAAAAAAATAGACGATTTGGAGGGGTTAATCTCTAAACCAGAAACACCCCCAAAGGTCCTCAACTGATCCATAAGACTAAGGATGGACTGTTTGTCCCCCCTAGACAACAAAAGAACATCATCAGCAAAGGCAAGATGGCTGATACCCAGGGCCTCACACTGCGGATGGAACCTGAAAGTAGACTGCTGGGAAGCCTTGGAAAGCAACCGGGTAAAGTATTCCATGCAAGTGATGAAAAGATAGGGAGAAAGAGGGTCACCCTGCCTAATGCCACTTTTCCCCGGGAAGAAGCCATAGAGGTTCCCGTTAATGGCCACCGAGAAGGAAGAAGTTTCTACACACTGCATGACCAGATGGAGAAAGGCCGATGGAAACCCCAAAGAAGATAGGAGATCCCGGAGAAACTGCCACTGGACAGAGTCAAAGGCTTTCCTAAAGTCAATCTGCAAAAGGGATTTAGGAGAGGTTCTCTTTCTACCATACCGACGAAGAAGCTCCTGCACAAGATTTATGTTATCCACCATCGCTCTACCACCCAGGAAGGCATTCTGCATAGGACTGATGATACTGCCCAAGGCAACAGACAACCGACCAGCAAGGAGCTTGGAGATGACCTTATAGACCACATTACAGCAAGAGATGGGCCTGAAATCACAAGGGGAGGAAGCATGAGCAGACTTAGGGATGAGAGAGATAACCGAGTGGTTAATCTGCTTCAACATTTTCCCCGAGGAAAAGAAATTTCGGACCGCAGCACAGAAATCTTCGCCAACAACAGACCAAGCCGATTTGAAGAAGAGAGAGGAAAAACCATCCGGACCCGGGGCCTTATTGTTATCAATCCCAAACAAAGCAGCCTTAATATCATCATTGGAAAAAGGCGCAGAAAGGAGCTCACAGTCAGCAGCAGAGAGACAAGGACCAAGGCCGACAATTTCTCTATCCAATGGCAAAGTAGGCTTCGAGGAACCGTAGAGCCCCATAAAGAAATTCACAAACTCAAAGCCAACTTCCTTCTCCGAGACTGAAAGGGAACCATCAGATTTCTGAATAGCTGGGAGGAAGCGACGGCCATTCTTGCGGCTCAGCAAAGCATGAAAAAACCGAGAGCCTCTATCACTTTCCCTAAGGAAATCACACTTCAACTTCTGCCCAAAAAACAATTTCTCCGCGGATTTGAGATTAAGAAGCTGAATGCGCATTTGCTTATCTTGGCGAACAAGCTGAGGATTAGAGGGGTCCAAGTGAAGAGCAGATTGCAGCAGATCCAAATCCAATTCAGCTCGAGAGACCCGTTCAGAGATGTGACTGAAATGAAGCCTATTCAGCAGCTTCAGCGGACGCTTCAAACCCTTTAGCTTCTTGCAAAGAGAGAACATTGGGGAACCCATAACGGTATGCTGCCAACTCTCAGAGACAGTGTGGAGAAAATCGGAGTGAGAGGCCCACATGTTGAAGAATTTGAAACTACGCTGCCCAGAAACCTGCCGGCCAAGCCGAACCAAAACAGGAGAATGATCCGAGAAAGCCCCTTGATTACCAAAGTGAACATGAGCAATGCGGTGAAGAGAAGACCAGTAAGGATTAACAAGAACCCTGTCCAACTTACTCCAAACCGAACCATTACTCCAGGAGAAATGACAGCCAGTGTAGCTAAGATCATACAAGCCTAGATCAAGACAGCATTTATGAAAATCCGCAGTCTCATACATGGAAACGGCACTTCCATGAAGCTTGTCATCTTGCGACAAAAGGGAGTTGAAATCCCCTAAGACCATCCAAGGACCTGAGGGGCACCAATCACGCAGGCTATCCCAAAGAGATCGCCTAGCCACTATGGTATGCAATCCATAGACAAAAGTAGCGAGGAAGCTGGTTTGGCTCACAAGGCTTCGAATGCAGACATGGAGGCCCTGGGAGGAGCTGCTAACCATGTCGACAGAAACGGTAGAGGGATTCCAAAAAACCACAATACGGGCTGAAGGAGACTGAGCAGCATTCGTCAGAAATTTCCACTTTTTGAGCCGAAGCTTCTGAAGAGCTAAAACCTTGGACAAGGAAAGCTTAGATTCCAACAACCCACAAACATCAACTGAGGATTTCTTCATGAGGTTGACCACCTCATGCTGCTTTAGAGGACTATTTAGCCCCCTAACATTCCAGCATTTAACAATCATCATGGGGCAGTAGTGGTAGGAAGGTTCCTACCATGACCACGAGATAAATGGGATTTAGATTGCATACTCTTCCCTGAATGACCTCCTTGCCCTAAACCTTTCAAAAGCTGGACCTTGCCATTAGCACGCGACGGGGCTATTGGAGCATCACCCAAAACACCCTTGGAACCCGGTCTCAAGCCCGGACCCAGAACTGCAGTACCTGAAGCCTGCGGAGCAGCACCTACCAACTGGCCATGCAGACCCACATTACCCAAAACCCTTGCAGAGCCTGCAACATTACTACCCAAAACCGGCAAATCTGTGTCGACACAGCCCTTACCCGCAGAAGAACCGGCAACAAAACTACCCAAAGCCCTCAAGCCATGATCGACAGATTCATTTCTAGCTGTCACGACCGCTGTTCTCTTGGAAGCAACACTAACTGAACCGGGAACCAGACCTGCCGTAGAATCCAAGCCAGACAGGGGCTGCCTATTACTGGTATGTTTTTTCGGCACAGGTTGCCAATCGCCATCTGCAGTATTAGTATCAGAGATTATGGGAGCAGGCTGCTTATGACTGGCAGGCTGCTTCGGCACAGGCTGCCGAGCAAGAGGAACAGCAGGAGCAGGAGCTACAAAAACCATGCCGGAAGTCAGAGAAGCAATATCTTGCAACCCCACATCAACCAAAGGAGCAGCCAAATCAACAGAGCTTTGCAAGGAAGCATCCATCTCAGAAATCAACACATCTTTCTCGGCTGAAGTGGGATCCCGAAGCACAGACGCAGCTTTAACTTGAGAAATGCCTCCCCCAACCTTTTGTGAGACTTTAGAACAAGAATGCACAGTATGCCCAATGACCTTACAATGAGCACAGAACTTCGGCAATGTTTCATACACAATAGACTGAGCATGCATAACCCCATTCGGCAACCCAAATTTAACAAACTGGGGAAGATCCTCTGCAAGGTTAATCTCAACCAGAATTCTAGCATATGAAAGCCTAGTCATGGAAGCTGTTAACATGTCACATTGTATAGGTTTCCCTAGAGCACTAGCAATTTTTGATAAACAAGATGTAGACCAACATTTCAACGGCAAATTCGGCAACTTAACCCAAACGGGAAGCGTAGACATTTCTGTGGAGTTAAAATCAAAGTACTCCGGCATCTCCCTCAACATCAAAGGTCTACCATAAACAAGGTATGGACCACCACGCAACACATGCATTTTCTCCAATTCACTCTGAAATTTATAAACTATCCACCCGGATTCATGAATATGCATTTTAGCTACACAATTCCAAGAACTAGAGATAATATTCCGCAAAGCGGCAACCCCCGGGAATTTGCCCGAAACATACCCAATGAGACACAATTTCCAGAAATCACAAGCAATGTCTATATCATCCTCAACCAAATCAAAAGTCTTTGCAGCAGAAATATCTACAAAATGTTGGAGTTTTGGGCATGATGATGAGCTGCGATTAGAAGAAAAGAGGTTTCTCCACTGACCTGAAGGAGGAGACGAGGGGGCTGGAGCATCCGAGCCAAGGGCTGGAACGTGATCAGAGGGGCCTGGGGCATTCAGACCGTGAGCTGCAGCCTGAACAGAGGGGGGATGGCCCTGAGCCGAAACCCCAACAGCAGAAGAGTCACCACCCAATCCTGAATTGGCCAAGTCAGGGGACCCGAAATGCGAGCTAGAATCTGAGTAGTATGAGTTCTCAGAGTCCAAGGGGCTGGGCACCTCAACGGGAGCAAACAACTCAGAAAAAGTGGGAGAACTTTCAGAGGCCAGAAGCTGAGGCCTAAGCTGAAGAGAGGGGGAGGAGTCTGAAACCGCAGCAGCCAAAGAAGAGGCCGCACCCGCAGCAGCCAAGGAGGGGGCCGCACCCGCAGCAGCCAAATCGGAGGACATAGGGCCTGAACCCAATTCTGGCAGCCAATTAGGCCCCATGAGCTTCACGGAAGGAAGAACAAGGTCCAATGATCTGGAGGGGGGGGAAGGGAAGAATGACGAGCATGTTTTTTGGTGGGGGATGAAGGTCCCGAAGCAAGGGGGCGGACTGAAAATGGAGGAGGGGGGAGAGTGGAAGAGAAAGGAGATTTCTTTTTGGCTTTCCGCTTAGACATGGCTGGCAGAGAAAGGAAGCTAGCCGAACAAAACTGGGGGAACCGGTCGACCGAAAGGGAGACACAAAGAACCGGTCGACCGCTATGAAAGAGACCGGTCGACCGCAAGGATAACCGGTCGACCGCTTGGGAACCGGTCGACCGCTAGGAGACAGCACTGGACCGGTCGACCGAAAAGAGAGAAAACCAAAAGAAGAGCAACAGAAGAGGGGGAAACTGGAAAAGAGAAAGGGAGACACTAAAAACAGTTGAAAACGAAGCTAACCAAGCAGGAAACAGGAGCCAAAGAGCTTGGAGGAGAGGGCAGAAGCTTGGCGGAAATTTGAAAAAAACAGACGCGCAAGAATGAGAAAGTTGGAATATGAAATCGAGCAGAAGGCTAAGGAAAAAGGAAAGAAAGAGAACAGAGGGGAAGGAGACACTGAGGCAAGCTGAAAAGAAAGCCAAACTTACCAGGAAAACAACCCAAAGAGACGAATTGAGAAGATGAAGACTGGGCGGCAAACCGTACGGACACGGGAAATTCAAAAAATCTGGAGATGGATCATCACGGGAGGCCAAAGAAGGGGGAAAGGAAGGAAAGAGGAGGGAGAGGGGACCTACTGGAACGAAGTTAAGGCTGTGTGGAAGAGGAAGGATGGAAGTTTTGGGTTGGGAAGTGCCATGGATGATCGGCGGGTTGAGGGGAGGAGGGGAGCATCTCTCTCTAACTTTCTCTCACTGACTGAGAGTATACAGCTCTTTCTTGACTGAGAGCTCTTTCTTTTTTTTTTCGATCAAATGCAAGAATTTATAGATCAAAGAATGAAACAAGCTGAAAAGGATCAGCAGGGAACAAAAAAAGAAAAATATACAAGAAGGCTTACAAGGGAACATGCTCCCGAAGCCAACAAACCAAAAAAAACCAAAATCCTACCCGCAACCCAACTACATAGGGAGAGGCTAGGATAAACCACAACAAACAAGCAACATCAAAAAGAAACTCCTCAATCCAAACTGAAAGAACACCAAAATGAAAGGAATCCTCAGCCGACGTCAAACCAGGAAGAGAAGAGCCAAAGCTCTCCTAGAAAAGACACCCAATCAGCCCACCTCGATAGAAAAATGGTCTTTATCATGAAAGTGGAACACCGTGAAGAACAACACCTGGAATCTCCTGAAAACTTTCTCAACCGAGGAAAAAGAGTTATCAAAAACCCTTTTATTTCTCTCTTCCCAAATGAGGTAGACCGAAATGGCAAGGGAGGCTCTCCGCATCCTGGAGAGCACAAGCTTTTTTTTCGGACGAAGCCTCCAAAGAGCACTAGACAGGGAGCCCATCCGGTGATGAATATGAAGCCATTGAACAATATTGTTCCACAAAGCAGAGGACCAAGAACACTTGAAGAACAAATGCCGATGGGATTCCTGCTCCTGATAACAGAAAACACAACTCGAATCTGCTGACATGTAGAGAAGACGATCTTTAGTTCTGAGCTTACCCAACACCGCAAGCCATAAAACAAAACAATGCTTCTGCAAAGACCACTGCTCCCACACCACCCTATCCCAAAACACGATTCTGCCCTTCGGCCTGAAATGATCGTAAGCCTTAGCCGAGAGAGTCCCATCCCCCGTATTCCAAGAAGACAACATATTAGTAGCAGAAGAAATACTTCCAAAATCCTGGATAAGCTGATTTTTTAAAGAGACCAAAATCTTCCAGAGAGGGGAAGCCATCTTCGAAGCTTGGGCATCCCAAATAGATTGGCCCGGCAGATAATAATGATTAATCCACTTAACCCATAAAGAATCCGCTTGTAAATGAATATTCCAAATATGCTTGATTAAGAAACTGCTATTCCTGGCTTTTATATCAAAGAGCCCCAGCCCACCTTCCTGCTTAGGCAAGCAAACAGACTTCCACGCAACCAAAGCAGAGTGAGATTTATCGACATTACCTGACCAAAGAAAATTCCTGCAGATACGGATAATGTCTCTGATAACAGCATCCGGAAGAGGGAAAATACTTAGCCAGAACTGAATCATCCCATAAAGAACCGATCGCAAGAGCTCCAATCTCCCTGCGAAGGAGAGATGCTTGCCCATCCAACTCTGAACAGTGGCTTCCAGCTTGTGAAGGAGAGGAAAATATTGGGACACCAACAATCTATGAGGACTGAGAGGAACCCCCAAGTATTTGAAAGGAAAAGATCCTTCAGAGAAGTTCGTGGCCTGCAAGATATCTTGCTTTAAGACAGCACCAACCCCACCAAAATAAATGGAGGATTTGGAAGGATTGATCTCCAAACCAGAAACCTGCCCAAAAACCTCTAACTGACGAAGGAGAGCCGTGATCGAAACTTTATCACCTCTAGCTAGAAGCAGAATATCATCAGCAAACGCAAGATGGCAAATATCAAGGGGCTTGCAGCGAGGGTGAAAATGAAAGGACTGCTGCCTAGAAACACCCTTAAGCATACGGGAGAAGTACTCCATGCAAGTGATGAAGAGATACGGAGAGAGGGGGTCACCTTGCCGAATACCACTCTTGCCCTGGAAGAAGCCATAAAGATTGCCATTCACCGCTACCGAGAAGGAAGTGGACTCCACACACTGCATAACCAAGTGAGTAAACTGCATAGGGAAACCAAGGAGCTTAAGAAGATCACGAAGAAAAGGCCACTGGACAGAGTCAAAAGCTTTCCTAAAATCAATCTTCATAAGGGCTTTCGGAGAAGTGCGCTTTCTACCATACTGCCGGAGCAACTCTTGCACAAGATTAATATTATCCGTCATAGCCCGCCCCCCAAGAAAAGCATTCTGCATGGGACTAATAATATCCTTCAGGACAAGAGCCAGACGATCAGCAAGAATTTTCGAGATGACCTTATAAATCACATTACAGCAGGAGATAGGCCTAAAATCACCAGGAGCGGCAGCATGGGCAGATTTAGGAATGAGCGAGATGACAGCATGATTAATCTGCTTTAGCAACTTCCCAGACCGAAAAAAATCCTGAACAGCCCCACAAAAATCCTCTCCAACAATCGACCAAGCAGATTTGAAGAAGTGAGCCGTGTACCCATCCGGACCCGGGGCTTTATCATTCCCAATACCAAATAAAGCTTTCCGAACAATATCACAAGTGACAGGGGCTAAGAGAATCTCACTAGAGCTATTCGGAAGGCACGGGCCGCGGAGGACAACATCATTATCCAGAGGCAAGGTGGGCCTAGAGGACCCATAAAGGTTCTGAAAAAACTGGACGAACGCAGCACCAACCTCACTCTCCGAGGAAGTAAGAGAACCGTCCCCTCTATGAATAGCTGAGATGAAACTGCGACTGTGTTTCTGATTCATCATCGCATGAAAAAAACTAGTGCCTCTGTCACTGTCCTTCAGAAAATCACATTTAAGCTTTTGGCCAAAAAACAGCTTTTCAGCAGACTTAAGCCTAAGAAGATGCAACCGAAGCCTCTTGTCCTCAATAGCGAGCTGATGATTATTTGGGTCACCATGAAGAGCCGTCTGGATAATATCCAAATCCGCATTAGCACGAGACACCCTCTCGGAGATATGACTGAAATGCTGCTCATTAAGACGCTTAAGGGGCCCTTTCAGCGACTTAAGCCTCTTACACAAAGAAAACATAGCAGACCCCGAGACTTCCATGTTCCATCCCCCCGAAACAGTAGAGGAGAAGTCAGCATGAGAAGACCACATATTCAGAAATTTAAAGCTACGCTGACCCTTGTCTTGAGGATTAATCCGAACAGAAGCAAAAGAATGATCGGAGAAGGCCCCTTGATTACCAAAATGGACATGAGCTGATTGGTGAAGGGAAGACCAGAGGGGATTGACCATGACCCTGTCAATTTTGCTCCAGATAGAACCATTGGACCAAGTGTAATGACAACCCGAGTAAGGAAGATCACACAGACCTAAGTCAAGGCGGCATTTATGAAAATCAACAGTCTCATAAGCCGAAACAGCACTCCCATTCAACTTATCATCCTGGGATAAAATAGAGTTAAAATCGCCCAAAACCATCCAAGGACAAGCAGGGGACCATCTGCGGAGAGAATCCCATAAATCCCTCCTAGCAACAATGGTGTGAAGACCATAGACAAAGCTCACATGAAAACTGATATGGCTGACAAGGCAGCGAAGAGCAACATGGATACCTTGGGAGGAGCAATCAACCAGATCCACAATAACAGTAGACGGATTCCAGAAAACAACAATTCTGGCTGAAGAGGACATGTCCGCATTAGTGAAGAATTTCCAGTGCTTCAGTCTAAGCTTTTGCATAGCTTCAACCTTAGAGGAAGACATTTTATTCTCCAGCAGACCACAAACATCAATTTTCTTTTTCTTCATGAGATTTACAACCTCATGCTGCTTTAGAGGACTATTAAGCCCCCTAACATTCCAACAGTGGACAATCATCATAAAGCAGGAATGGTAGGAAGGGTCCTACCATGACCGCTAGAAGAAGATTTGGATTTCTTTCTAGTAGTAACTCCTTTAACCTCTTCCACAATAAGCTTCCCTTTGCTGCTATTTCGGTTTGCATTAGTTATTGGCTTACCATTGGTCCCAAGGGGGGAAACAACCGAAGCCACCACTGCTGTCCCAACAATCTCAGATTCAGTAACCACTGCCGAATCAACAAAAACTGCCGCATTAGCGACACTAGAATCAGCCCCCACCGTGATGCCAGAAACTGCCCAAGCAGCCACAAGGGGATCAACCCCAGCAGCCTTATCGGTAATGCCCCGCATAGCTCTGTCTGATTTTACACCAGCCGCGCCCTTCACAGCCCCGGATAGCACACCAACAACAGACACATTTCCTTCACCCATGCCCATCACACTAGCTGATTTACCATTCACACCATTCGCAGCCTTAGCTGCCACACCACTTGCTGCCACACCACTTGCTGCCCCGTTAGACACAACATTAGCAGCACTGGCTGCCATACTACACCCCGGCAT
>CM045920.1:4853608-4856108 GCA_025169955.1 Salix arbutifolia | reverse complement strand
AGCCATATCCATATCTGCGCTGACAAGAAGTGCTGCGTCAAGGACAGTGGGCAGACCGATAGGCATGGTCAGTCCGCAGCAGGGTTCGGCACCCCGCGAGGCAGTGAACTTGGCAGGCATGACAGTCCGAGTAAATTTCAGCAGCCCATTTCCCCGGGTGTCCGCGTCGGCAGCCGGACGAGCCACGCGTCAGCCCGCGAGGGGGCGCTCGCGAGGGTTCCGGGGACTTCCTCAACACGGGAATTTTTCCGAAACCACCCTCCACACATGAAGCTAAGCGTGCAAAGTTGCCCGGAAAAATAGTTTCCCATGACTTTTTTAAGCGTGCAAAGTTGCCGCAAAATTCGGCAGCGAAGGCGGTGCCACCTGATTCGGCAGCCCGGGGGGCAGCGGCAGTGAATTCGGCAGCCGGGGGGCTGTGGCAGAGAATTCGGCAGCCGGGAGGCAGAGCCACATAATTCATCAGCCCGCGGGGCCGTGCCAGTCCGCAGAAAAATTCGGCGGCCAGGGCAGTGCCAGTGAATTCGGCAGCCCAGGGGACAGTCCGTAGTGCCAGCCCGACGCCCCCCGCGCGGCAGGCGAGCTGCCGTGGTTCCCGCGTGTCGCCATGATAATGGGAAGCTTTCCACACGTTATCAGACCAGTAAAATCCATCATATTTTTGTGTGGCTTCCCACAAAATTTGGGGTCATTCCGAGCCGGTCCCTATTTGTTATGAATTTCCCGATTTTTAATGGGAGGAAAATACAGATAAATAATTCCCGATTTTTAAAAATTCAGGAAAAAATATTACAGTTAGATTGGATTTTTCCAAACCTCTGTGCCAAATTTCAGCTTCAAATAATTTTTTTTGAAGGTTTTAGAGGGGGGGGGCCAGCTGGGACCTAGTAGTGGCCCCCCCTGCCGGAGCTGAGAATATACATTTTGCTCTCCAGGGGAGCACTCTGTCCACCCACCAGGCAGTGCCCGTGCACTGCCCGCTCAGCGCCCGTGCACTGCCTGCTCAGCGCCCGTGCACTGCCTGCTCAGCGCCCCGCCCCAAAGACGAAACACGCGCGCGCGCGCGCCGCGCCCGCGCCCTGGGCACTGGGCACTGGGCACTGGGGCACTGGGGGCCTGGGGCACTGGGGCACTGGGGCCTGAGGGCCTGGGGCCCTTGGCCCTTGGGCACTTGGGCGCGCTGCGCAGCGGCGCGCCGTCAGCCCCGCTGCCCCCCGCGCAGCAGGCGAGCTGCTGTTTGTCCCGCATTTTTCCATGATAATGGAAAGCTTTCCACACGTTATCAGTCCAGTAAAATCCATCATATTTTTGTGAGGCTTCCCACAAAATTTGGGGTCATTCCGATCTGGTTCCTATTTTTTATGAATTTCCCGATTTTTAATGGTTGGAAAATAGAAATAAATACTTCCCGATTTTTAAAAATTCTGAAACAAATATTACAGTTAGATTGGATTTTTCCAAACCTCTGTGCCAAATTTCAGCTTCAAATAATTTTTTTTGAAGGTTTTAGAGGGGGGGGGCCAGCTGGGACCTAGTAGTGTCTCCCCCTGCCAGAGCTTCAATGACACTTATTGCTCTTTAGGGGGGTTCCCCCTGCCTGGTCTTGGGGCCGCCAGGTGGCAGGTGCCCATGGGCCTGCCGTGGGTGTGGGGGTGCTGGGCACCATGGCTGGATTCGGGAAAAAAAGTGGGGGAAGCGGATGGCCCGATATGTAGCCCCGGTATCGAAGACCCGATTTCCGGCCGGCGAAGACCCGACTCCGGCCGGCGAAGACCCGACTCCGGCCACCGTCTCCGGGACGCCCCGAAAAATTGTCGGGCGTGCCGGGGGCACGTGGCCCGATGTGTTGCTGTTATCGGTGCCCCGTTTTCCGGCCAGGGGAGACCCGTTTCCCCGGGCCGCGAAGACCCGACTCCGGCCACCGTCTCCGGGACGCCCGAAAAATTGTCGGGCGTGCTGGGGCACGTGGCCCGATGTGTTGCTGTTATCGGTGACCCGTTTTCCGGCCAGGGGAGACCCGTTTCCGGCCGGCGAAGACCCGTTTCCGGCCACTGCCTCCCGGACGCCTGCCAGGCTGTCGGGCGCGCTTGGGCTGCTTCTCCGAGGCGAGGGCGTGGCATTCATTTGCCGAGCTCGTGCTGAGGTGCGGCAGCCCCAGCGCGCCCCACATCGTGGCTGGCGTCCTGGCCGCAGTGGCCGCTGCTTGAGCTTGCAAGCTGGAGGCCCGGCTGACGTGCCGGACGTGGAGCGCCATTGTCGTGGATCGCGGGCAGGGCTGTCGCCGGCGTGGGCGTGGCATTAAATTGCCGGGCTTGCGGCCCTGCGTCGGCCCTCCCCGCGATCCCTGACCTCATGGCGTGACGCGCCCGCTGCCGAGTCCAGGCCTGCGGCTTCCGAGTTGAGGCAGCCCTGGTGTGTTGCTGTCCCGTTTTCGTCCAATGCTCCGTGATGCCCACAGGCTGTCGGGCGCGCCGGGGCTGCCTCTCCGAGGGGTGTGCCT
>CM045920.1:4841108-4848608 GCA_025169955.1 Salix arbutifolia | reverse complement strand
GAGAAAATCGGAGTGAGAGGCCCACATGTTGAAGAATTTGAAACTACGCTGCCCAGAAACCTGCCGGCCAAGCCGAACCAAAACAGGAGAATGATCCGAGAAAGCCCCTTGATTACCAAAGTGAACATGAGCAATGCGGTGAAGAGAAGACCAGTAAGGATTAACAAGAACCCTGTCCAACTTACTCCAAACCGAACCATTACTCCAGGAGAAATGACAGCCAGTGTAGCTAAGATCATACAAGCCTAGATCAAGACAGCATTTATGAAAATCCGCAGTCTCATACATGGAAACGGCACTTCCATGAAGCTTGTCATCTTGCGACAAAAGGGAGTTGAAATCCCCTAAGACCATCCAAGGACCTGAGGGGCACCAATCACGCAGGCTATCCCAAAGAGATCGCCTAGCCACTATGGTATGCAATCCATAGACAAAAGTAGCGAGGAAGCTGGTTTGGCTCACAAGGCTTCGAATGCAGACATGGAGGCCCTGGGAGGAGCTGCTAACCATGTCGACAGAAACGGTAGAGGGATTCCAAAAAACCACAATACGGGCTGAAGGAGACTGAGCAGCATTCGTCAGAAATTTCCACTTTTTGAGCCGAAGCTTCTGAAGAGCTAAAACCTTGGACAAGGAAAGCTTAGATTCCAACAACCCACAAACATCAACTGAGGATTTCTTCATGAGGTTGACCACCTCATGCTGCTTTAGAGGACTATTTAGCCCCCTAACATTCCAGCATTTAACAATCATCATGGGGCAGTAGTGGTAGGAAGGTTCCTACCATGACCACGAGATAAATGGGATTTAGATTGCATACTCTTCCCTGAATGACCTCCTTGCCCTAAACCTTTCAAAAGCTGGACCTTGCCATTAGCACGCGACGGGGCTATTGGAGCATCACCCAAAACACCCTTGGAACCCGGTCTCAAGCCCGGACCCAGAACTGCAGTACCTGAAGCCTGCGGAGCAGCACCTACCAACTGGCCATGCAGACCCACATTACCCAAAACCCTTGCAGAGCCTGCAACATTACTACCCAAAACCGGCAAATCTGTGTCGACACAGCCCTTACCCGCAGAAGAACCGGCAACAAAACTACCCAAAGCCCTCAAGCCATGATCGACAGATTCATTTCTAGCTGTCACGACCGCTGTTCTCTTGGAAGCAACACTAACTGAACCGGGAACCAGACCTGCCGTAGAATCCAAGCCAGACAGGGGCTGCCTATTACTGGTATGTTTTTTCGGCACAGGTTGCCAATCGCCATCTGCAGTATTAGTATCAGAGATTATGGGAGCAGGCTGCTTATGACTGGCAGGCTGCTTCGGCACAGGCTGCCGAGCAAGAGGAACAGCAGGAGCAGGAGCTACAAAAACCATGCCGGAAGTCAGAGAAGCAATATCTTGCAACCCCACATCAACCAAAGGAGCAGCCAAATCAACAGAGCTTTGCAAGGAAGCATCCATCTCAGAAATCAACACATCTTTCTCGGCTGAAGTGGGATCCCGAAGCACAGACGCAGCTTTAACTTGAGAAATGCCTCCCCCAACCTTTTGTGAGACTTTAGAACAAGAATGCACAGTATGCCCAATGACCTTACAATGAGCACAGAACTTCGGCAATGTTTCATACACAATAGACTGAGCATGCATAACCCCATTCGGCAACCCAAATTTAACAAACTGGGGAAGATCCTCTGCAAGGTTAATCTCAACCAGAATTCTAGCATATGAAAGCCTAGTCATGGAAGCTGTTAACATGTCACATTGTATAGGTTTCCCTAGAGCACTAGCAATTTTTGATAAACAAGATGTAGACCAACATTTCAACGGCAAATTCGGCAACTTAACCCAAACGGGAAGCGTAGACATTTCTGTGGAGTTAAAATCAAAGTACTCCGGCATCTCCCTCAACATCAAAGGTCTACCATAAACAAGGTATGGACCACCACGCAACACATGCATTTTCTCCAATTCACTCTGAAATTTATAAACTATCCACCCGGATTCATGAATATGCATTTTAGCTACACAATTCCAAGAACTAGAGATAATATTCCGCAAAGCGGCAACCCCCGGGAATTTGCCCGAAACATACCCAATGAGACACAATTTCCAGAAATCACAAGCAATGTCTATATCATCCTCAACCAAATCAAAAGTCTTTGCAGCAGAAATATCTACAAAATGTTGGAGTTTTGGGCATGATGATGAGCTGCGATTAGAAGAAAAGAGGTTTCTCCACTGACCTGAAGGAGGAGACGAGGGGGCTGGAGCATCCGAGCCAAGGGCTGGAACGTGATCAGAGGGGCCTGGGGCATTCAGACCGTGAGCTGCAGCCTGAACAGAGGGGGGATGGCCCTGAGCCGAAACCCCAACAGCAGAAGAGTCACCACCCAATCCTGAATTGGCCAAGTCAGGGGACCCGAAATGCGAGCTAGAATCTGAGTAGTATGAGTTCTCAGAGTCCAAGGGGCTGGGCACCTCAACGGGAGCAAACAACTCAGAAAAAGTGGGAGAACTTTCAGAGGCCAGAAGCTGAGGCCTAAGCTGAAGAGAGGGGGAGGAGTCTGAAACCGCAGCAGCCAAAGAAGAGGCCGCACCCGCAGCAGCCAAGGAGGGGGCCGCACCCGCAGCAGCCAAATCGGAGGACATAGGGCCTGAACCCAATTCTGGCAGCCAATTAGGCCCCATGAGCTTCACGGAAGGAAGAACAAGGTCCAATGATCTGGAGGGGGGGGAAGGGAAGAATGACGAGCATGTTTTTTGGTGGGGGATGAAGGTCCCGAAGCAAGGGGGCGGACTGAAAATGGAGGAGGGGGGAGAGTGGAAGAGAAAGGAGATTTCTTTTTGGCTTTCCGCTTAGACATGGCTGGCAGAGAAAGGAAGCTAGCCGAACAAAACTGGGGGAACCGGTCGACCGAAAGGGAGACACAAAGAACCGGTCGACCGCTATGAAAGAGACCGGTCGACCGCAAGGATAACCGGTCGACCGCTTGGGAACCGGTCGACCGCTAGGAGACAGCACTGGACCGGTCGACCGAAAAGAGAGAAAACCAAAAGAAGAGCAACAGAAGAGGGGGAAACTGGAAAAGAGAAAGGGAGACACTAAAAACAGTTGAAAACGAAGCTAACCAAGCAGGAAACAGGAGCCAAAGAGCTTGGAGGAGAGGGCAGAAGCTTGGCGGAAATTTGAAAAAAACAGACGCGCAAGAATGAGAAAGTTGGAATATGAAATCGAGCAGAAGGCTAAGGAAAAAGGAAAGAAAGAGAACAGAGGGGAAGGAGACACTGAGGCAAGCTGAAAAGAAAGCCAAACTTACCAGGAAAACAACCCAAAGAGACGAATTGAGAAGATGAAGACTGGGCGGCAAACCGTACGGACACGGGAAATTCAAAAAATCTGGAGATGGATCATCACGGGAGGCCAAAGAAGGGGGAAAGGAAGGAAAGAGGAGGGAGAGGGGACCTACTGGAACGAAGTTAAGGCTGTGTGGAAGAGGAAGGATGGAAGTTTTGGGTTGGGAAGTGCCATGGATGATCGGCGGGTTGAGGGGAGGAGGGGAGCATCTCTCTCTAACTTTCTCTCACTGACTGAGAGTATACAGCTCTTTCTTGACTGAGAGCTCTTTCTTTTTTTTTTCGATCAAATGCAAGAATTTATAGATCAAAGAATGAAACAAGCTGAAAAGGATCAGCAGGGAACAAAAAAAGAAAAATATACAAGAAGGCTTACAAGGGAACATGCTCCCGAAGCCAACAAACCAAAAAAAACCAAAATCCTACCCGCAACCCAACTACATAGGGAGAGGCTAGGATAAACCACAACAAACAAGCAACATCAAAAAGAAACTCCTCAATCCAAACTGAAAGAACACCAAAATGAAAGGAATCCTCAGCCGACGTCAAACCAGGAAGAGAAGAGCCAAAGCTCTCCTAGAAAAGACACCCAATCAGCCCACCTCGATAGAAAAATGGTCTTTATCATGAAAGTGGAACACCGTGAAGAACAACACCTGGAATCTCCTGAAAACTTTCTCAACCGAGGAAAAAGAGTTATCAAAAACCCTTTTATTTCTCTCTTCCCAAATGAGGTAGACCGAAATGGCAAGGGAGGCTCTCCGCATCCTGGAGAGCACAAGCTTTTTTTTCGGACGAAGCCTCCAAAGAGCACTAGACAGGGAGCCCATCCGGTGATGAATATGAAGCCATTGAACAATATTGTTCCACAAAGCAGAGGACCAAGAACACTTGAAGAACAAATGCCGATGGGATTCCTGCTCCTGATAACAGAAAACACAACTCGAATCTGCTGACATGTAGAGAAGACGATCTTTAGTTCTGAGCTTACCCAACACCGCAAGCCATAAAACAAAACAATGCTTCTGCAAAGACCACTGCTCCCACACCACCCTATCCCAAAACACGATTCTGCCCTTCGGCCTGAAATGATCGTAAGCCTTAGCCGAGAGAGTCCCATCCCCCGTATTCCAAGAAGACAACATATTAGTAGCAGAAGAAATACTTCCAAAATCCTGGATAAGCTGATTTTTTAAAGAGACCAAAATCTTCCAGAGAGGGGAAGCCATCTTCGAAGCTTGGGCATCCCAAATAGATTGGCCCGGCAGATAATAATGATTAATCCACTTAACCCATAAAGAATCCGCTTGTAAATGAATATTCCAAATATGCTTGATTAAGAAACTGCTATTCCTGGCTTTTATATCAAAGAGCCCCAGCCCACCTTCCTGCTTAGGCAAGCAAACAGACTTCCACGCAACCAAAGCAGAGTGAGATTTATCGACATTACCTGACCAAAGAAAATTCCTGCAGATACGGATAATGTCTCTGATAACAGCATCCGGAAGAGGGAAAATACTTAGCCAGAACTGAATCATCCCATAAAGAACCGATCGCAAGAGCTCCAATCTCCCTGCGAAGGAGAGATGCTTGCCCATCCAACTCTGAACAGTGGCTTCCAGCTTGTGAAGGAGAGGAAAATATTGGGACACCAACAATCTATGAGGACTGAGAGGAACCCCCAAGTATTTGAAAGGAAAAGATCCTTCAGAGAAGTTCGTGGCCTGCAAGATATCTTGCTTTAAGACAGCACCAACCCCACCAAAATAAATGGAGGATTTGGAAGGATTGATCTCCAAACCAGAAACCTGCCCAAAAACCTCTAACTGACGAAGGAGAGCCGTGATCGAAACTTTATCACCTCTAGCTAGAAGCAGAATATCATCAGCAAACGCAAGATGGCAAATATCAAGGGGCTTGCAGCGAGGGTGAAAATGAAAGGACTGCTGCCTAGAAACACCCTTAAGCATACGGGAGAAGTACTCCATGCAAGTGATGAAGAGATACGGAGAGAGGGGGTCACCTTGCCGAATACCACTCTTGCCCTGGAAGAAGCCATAAAGATTGCCATTCACCGCTACCGAGAAGGAAGTGGACTCCACACACTGCATAACCAAGTGAGTAAACTGCATAGGGAAACCAAGGAGCTTAAGAAGATCACGAAGAAAAGGCCACTGGACAGAGTCAAAAGCTTTCCTAAAATCAATCTTCATAAGGGCTTTCGGAGAAGTGCGCTTTCTACCATACTGCCGGAGCAACTCTTGCACAAGATTAATATTATCCGTCATAGCCCGCCCCCCAAGAAAAGCATTCTGCATGGGACTAATAATATCCTTCAGGACAAGAGCCAGACGATCAGCAAGAATTTTCGAGATGACCTTATAAATCACATTACAGCAGGAGATAGGCCTAAAATCACCAGGAGCGGCAGCATGGGCAGATTTAGGAATGAGCGAGATGACAGCATGATTAATCTGCTTTAGCAACTTCCCAGACCGAAAAAAATCCTGAACAGCCCCACAAAAATCCTCTCCAACAATCGACCAAGCAGATTTGAAGAAGTGAGCCGTGTACCCATCCGGACCCGGGGCTTTATCATTCCCAATACCAAATAAAGCTTTCCGAACAATATCACAAGTGACAGGGGCTAAGAGAATCTCACTAGAGCTATTCGGAAGGCACGGGCCGCGGAGGACAACATCATTATCCAGAGGCAAGGTGGGCCTAGAGGACCCATAAAGGTTCTGAAAAAACTGGACGAACGCAGCACCAACCTCACTCTCCGAGGAAGTAAGAGAACCGTCCCCTCTATGAATAGCTGAGATGAAACTGCGACTGTGTTTCTGATTCATCATCGCATGAAAAAAACTAGTGCCTCTGTCACTGTCCTTCAGAAAATCACATTTAAGCTTTTGGCCAAAAAACAGCTTTTCAGCAGACTTAAGCCTAAGAAGATGCAACCGAAGCCTCTTGTCCTCAATAGCGAGCTGATGATTATTTGGGTCACCATGAAGAGCCGTCTGGATAATATCCAAATCCGCATTAGCACGAGACACCCTCTCGGAGATATGACTGAAATGCTGCTCATTAAGACGCTTAAGGGGCCCTTTCAGCGACTTAAGCCTCTTACACAAAGAAAACATAGCAGACCCCGAGACTTCCATGTTCCATCCCCCCGAAACAGTAGAGGAGAAGTCAGCATGAGAAGACCACATATTCAGAAATTTAAAGCTACGCTGACCCTTGTCTTGAGGATTAATCCGAACAGAAGCAAAAGAATGATCGGAGAAGGCCCCTTGATTACCAAAATGGACATGAGCTGATTGGTGAAGGGAAGACCAGAGGGGATTGACCATGACCCTGTCAATTTTGCTCCAGATAGAACCATTGGACCAAGTGTAATGACAACCCGAGTAAGGAAGATCACACAGACCTAAGTCAAGGCGGCATTTATGAAAATCAACAGTCTCATAAGCCGAAACAGCACTCCCATTCAACTTATCATCCTGGGATAAAATAGAGTTAAAATCGCCCAAAACCATCCAAGGACAAGCAGGGGACCATCTGCGGAGAGAATCCCATAAATCCCTCCTAGCAACAATGGTGTGAAGACCATAGACAAAGCTCACATGAAAACTGATATGGCTGACAAGGCAGCGAAGAGCAACATGGATACCTTGGGAGGAGCAATCAACCAGATCCACAATAACAGTAGACGGATTCCAGAAAACAACAATTCTGGCTGAAGAGGACATGTCCGCATTAGTGAAGAATTTCCAGTGCTTCAGTCTAAGCTTTTGCATAGCTTCAACCTTAGAGGAAGACATTTTATTCTCCAGCAGACCACAAACATCAATTTTCTTTTTCTTCATGAGATTTACAACCTCATGCTGCTTTAGAGGACTATTAAGCCCCCTAACATTCCAACAGTGGACAATCATCATAAAGCAGGAATGGTAGGAAGGGTCCTACCATGACCGCTAGAAGAAGATTTGGATTTCTTTCTAGTAGTAACTCCTTTAACCTCTTCCACAATAAGCTTCCCTTTGCTGCTATTTCGGTTTGCATTAGTTATTGGCTTACCATTGGTCCCAAGGGGGGAAACAACCGAAGCCACCACTGCTGTCCCAACAATCTC
>CM045920.1:4695582-4833508 GCA_025169955.1 Salix arbutifolia | reverse complement strand
CTTTTCTTCAGTTTGGGGAGACTTGACTTCTTCATTGGCCGCAGCTGAGGCAACTAAGTCTCTCCATTTTGCATACCCTTCACTCGCACTGGGATCTCCCAAACCTTTTGTTTCCACCAAAACTAGATGTTTCCAATCTTGTTTGATGGCTCTTACGACTTCTTGTGCAACAGGATCTTTAAACAAACCAAAAAATTTAGCAATTCCTTTGGTCCTTGGAACGAATTGCATGCCCCCATGTTGTCTTACCACGAGAGCAGGAGCATAACTCACATAACCGGTAATCCCTACCAACGGAACCCAACACCTTTGCCCGCAACTCATTAGGACATCCACTGCTTTGGCCCAAGGGGCCTTCCATTTCAAACCACCACTAGGCATAGCTTTTAGCTTTTCTATCCAACCTTGGTTGTCTAGATCCCCCCATTCTTCTTCCTCCACTATCCTCAATGGTTTCTGGTTGAACCACCAAAAATTATTGAAGACAGGTTTTTTTGTCTTAATGTGACTAACCATCCAGATATATAGCAGTTGCGTGCAACATCTCACTGCCCCTTTCCCGGCTTTCCGACAGTGATTAAGTGTCATGATGGTTTCAGCCAAAACAGAGGCTACTGGGTTGATTTGTGTATTCTCATACTCCACATAAGCAGCAGCAGCTTCTAAGCTTACTATACCCGTCCGACTTGGGAATAACACAAGGCCAAATATGCCTAATGCAATCAATCTTTCTTTCTCTAACCCGGACTTCTGTTCTAGTTCCAACTCCAGCATCTTCCATCTCAGACCAGCAGCTTTCTTTTCCAAAGACCTTTCCAAGTTGGGGATCCTGAGTAGCTTCGACAGTTCAGGAATGACCTTGTCAGATCTCAAAGGGAAATAAACTCTGTATAGGTCATTCGGAAGCTCAGTCAACATCCCGTATTCCTCCATAGTAGGACATAGATCTACGCTCCCAAAAGAAAAACAACGGTAGTCAGGGTCCCAGAAATGAACTAGAGCTCGCACCGCTGGGCTTAAAACGTCTACCTTCGCAATCTCCATCAGGCGTCCGTATTTTCTAAAAAATGCGTCCTTATCCACATCCTGAAAATGAGTCGTTAACTTGTTCACCTCATTTATAACGCAATCCAGATTCTTGATTGGTGATAGCCTCATAGCATCGCCTTTAAAGCAGTCTCCTTCAGTCAATTGCGACAATTCAGAACTTTTCCCATACTCCATGACGGAAAGTTTAGTGGTTGTGGCCATTTCGTTCACAAGACCTGTAAAGCAAAGATGCTTTTTAGGTTTTTCCATTTTATGTGAAAGATATTACGGAGCATACATCCTAACGATAGGTTCTAGTTTCTTTACGTGAGACATAAGGTAGGTTTACTACTTGGTATCTAAAGAGGGTCTCTTGCTGTCCCAGTGATCACCCTCGTAAAGGCGATATGGGGGTTCAGCAGATAGTGATATGGCACGTATACCAATCACCACCAGTCTAAACACTCAGCAAAGAGTTGGGGTTTACACAAACTTCAACCTTGACTCAAGTCATAGGTAAGCTGCTAGTCCCCCACTTAACTTAAAGTTTAGTGTGTGCTCTCAAAAATAATAAAAAGTGATGCATGATGACAGGATGTAAAGATGCATGCTAAAACTTATAAATAATCCATAGCAACATGAAAATAAATAAATAAATAAATAAAACATATCATAAACAAATAAAAAAATTGCCAAGCTTAGCCCAAGTCCCCAGCGGAGTCGCCATTCTGTCGCACCCCACAAAAATACGAGCGCGGCGTCGTGACGACTCTTCCCCGTGCGGGGAATATCATGTGTCGGGGGGATTCTTTATTTTCGTAAAAAAAAAGGGAGTCGCCACCTAGTATTATGGTTACTAGGAAACCTCAAAACTGGTCTTTCAGAGATTCTAGGGTAAGGGACTGGTTGCGTAAAGGGAAGGTTTTAGCACCCCTAGTACGCCCTACCTAAGGTAAGCTGCTTGACGTTTGGCTTGTTTATGATTTGATCTCTCAAAACATATGTGTAAACAAATGGAAAATGGGATATTACTCCGCCGAATATTTTGGATATTAACCCTTTAGGATTTAATTATCCAAACACCGACAGTGAATAATAGCATATTATTCCTGCCGAATATTTTGGATATTAACCCCTTTAGGATTTATTTATCCAAATACCGACAGTGAATAATAGCATATCATTCCCGCCGAATATTTTGGATATTAATCCCTTGGGATTTAATTATCCAAACATCGACAATGAATAATAGCATATTATTCCTGCCCAATATTTTGGATATTAACCCCTTTAGGATTTATTTATCCAAATACCGACAGTGAATAATAGCATATCATTCCCGCCGAATATTTTGGATATTAACCCCTTAGGATTTATTTATCCAAATACCGACAGTGAATAATAGCATATTATTCCCGCCGAATATTTTGGATATTAATCCCTTGGGATTTATTTACCCAAATACCAACAGTGAATAATAAATTCCCAAAAAAAGATTTTATATTTTTTTGACATATTGGCCAATACCCTTTGGATTTTACAAACATGTTGTAAAATCTCAAAATGCAAGAAATGATTTTTTCTTTGCGAAATCCATGCTAAAACTCATTTTCTCTTCAAAACCCAAGATAATATATATTTTCAACAATTGTTTTTTTAAAAAATATGCTAGTGTATTGGCCGTATGCAAGAAAACAACACATTTTTTTCTTTAATAAAAATATTTTTTTGAAAAAAATGTATTTTTCTATTTTTTTTACTGGTGGGCTGCCTGTCAGCCCACCTAAATTCGGGCTGGGCTGACAGCCCAGCCCACCTTGCCTCCAGGCTGGGCTGCTAGCCCAGATGGCTAGCAGCCCAGACCCATCTGGGCTGGGCTTCAGGGCCAGGCCTGGCGCGAGGCCTGGCCTCTGTCAAGCCCACGCGGGGAGTGAATTAATTCACTCCCCGCATGCAAAATTTGCAGAGACGATGAACAGGAGATTTGCAGATTTTTGAGTGTGACGAAATGCGTACCTGTTTATACCGTTGGGTAGAGGAGATCGTGGTGATTCTTCTGGTCGTTGAGGCGTCGGAGATGGTGGCCTGAGTTCGCCGGAAACTGCGTCGGAAAATTCTCGGTCACGTTGCAGATGATGCCGTTTGCTGCTGCTTCTTCGCCTGAGATGATGGAGGAGTTGCTGGGGTTTAGGGGCGGCTTATGGTGATGAGAAGGAGTGATATGGGTGATTGAAAGTGGTGGTGGTTGCTTGCCGAGAGGGAGAGAAAGACAGAGGTTTCTCTGTTTTTTTTTAGAGAGAGAAAGGTTAGAGAAAATGCAGAATGGCACTCTGCAACTCTCCCTCTTTCTCTGCGTTTTTTTTTTTGTATTTCACGTAAAATTTGTTCTGTTTTCCGTCCGTCCTCCCCTTTTTTTTTTTTCTTACCGTGTGCACTGCTATTTAGCAGAGAAGACTTGCACTGTTAAGGCAAATAAAAAAAAACCAGAGAATCAAGGAGAAAATGAAGGAGAATCAGGGAGAAGATTTTTTTTTTCAGCTCCATTTGGGAAGAAGATCGCGATTTAGGAATAAATTGAATGATCTGCTGTGACTGATGGGAATGAAACGGGAAGAAAATCACTAACGAAAAGGAAAATCAAAGTTCAGTCATGCATGAAGTTTAAATGCAGTGTTGAGGAACAGCTAACAAATTGATAAAATCAAAGGAAAATTTAAGAAGGAAATCACGCTGGAGATAAATTTGGGAAGAAAATCACGATATAAAATTCTGATTGACTTGCTTTGATGGAGCTGAATTGGTAAGAAAAATCAAAATGAAAAACGAAGAAAAATTTGATTGATGTTGAAAATGCAAGGTAAACGGGACAGTGCATGCTAAAAAAATGATGCAGATTTCGAAAATATCTTTAGGAAGAAAAATATGATTTGGTACTTTAAATTTTTTCTAAATGCACCTAAATGGATTTAAACTTTTTATGCAATTAAATCCCATCAAAAATTCAATTTTCAACCTTGGCTTTGCGCGACTTTTAAAACTGGCCCTTGGCTCCTGATTTTCGCGATTTATCCTTAAATCGACTAATAAACTCGCAATTTATGCAATTTTGCCCTTGAACCAAAATCTATTTTTTGAAATATATATTTTTTTCGAAACATAACATAAAAAAAAAAGAGTCAAAAATTGGGTAGCAACAATATCCATATATACTTTTTTTCCCCTTCCCTAGACATCACCTTGCTGGCTAGAACCTTTAAATAATTCATTTTTTATTTTTTCAAAAAAGAATCTACATTAAATGTTTTTACTACTTAATATTTGTAATCATAAAAACACATACAAAAAGCTTATGAGTTAAGGTTGTAATTATTATATATATAATGTTGTGCGGAAAGCACTCTAGCTCTCCTCGCATAACACTATATTGCTACAGTGTTTTCCTGCTTTTACATTTTTTTTTTACTATTTTTTCCCACTTATATTTTTTGTTGATAATCGGGGTGTCTAGACCGGCTTACTCACACCACGACTAATTCCCGGACCCACTTTGTTTTTCTATTTATACATTTTTTTATTTTTTATTGATAATCGGGGTGTCCAGGCCAATTTATATGCACTACAATTAATCATTAGACTCATTTTTTTTTTGAAATGGTGTGGGGAAAGCACTGTAGCTCTCCTCACAAAATAATATGGATTGCTACAGTGCTTTCTCGCTTGTACATTTTTTTTCCTGTTTGTTCCCCACTAATACTTTTTTTTATAATCGGGGTGTCCGGGTCAGCTTAAGCACACCATGACTAATCCCTGGACCTACTTTTTTTTTTATAACCAGAGTATCCAAGTTAGTTTATGTGCACCACGACTAATCCCGGAGCCACTGAACACCCTGGAAGCCCAGTGGACAGGTAAGGCAATGCGAGAGTGACAGACATGCACCAAAAGGATTGAACTTGGGTGCTGAGGAAGGGAACAAGTCCTTTCCCACCTATACATTTATACGTAGCAACTATTATGTTTAACAAAATGTGCACTTATTAGAAATTTGTGAATTGCATTCTGCATTTTGCACGAGTCATGTCTAAAATTGTTATTGTTACATAACATTGTAGCTCTTCTCACAAAACACTGTGGATTACTACAATGCTTTCCCACTTATATATTTATACATAGCAGCTATTATGTTTAAAAAAATACGCACATATTAGAAATTTGTCAATTGTATTCTACATGAGTCATGTCTAAAAACATTATTTATAATGTTTTTTAAATTGTTCTTTATTAAAATAATATATATATTAACTAAAAAGCTAAAGGAGATGAGAGTTTTGTACAGTAAAATTCACCGTGCATTTAGACACAGATTACTGTGGATTGTAATGGTGAAATTATTATTTTACCCCTTAGTGAACAATGATTTTAGCCATGGATCCGGGGATATTTTAGATTTTTAATGTTTTTGTGTACAATAAATAACCATAATATCCTCTAATGAGATAAAAATTAACAGTTAAATCCGGAGCTATTAAGGATATTGCACATGTTTTTTATAATATACAAATACAAAATAATCTTTGTATACATGCATAAGAGAGTTTCACTCTAATTTTACAACACCAAAACTAAACTTACTATGTTTTTTAACGCAAACTGCATTTAATACAAATAAAAATTAAAAATCTAATATAAGAGCAAAGGTGTATAGATATAAACAAACAATTAAGAACTATATCAGAAGGACCAAAAAAATCAAGGGATCAAAACTAAATTAAAGAATAAAAAAATAAATAATATTAAACTAGACAAAAAAAACCATTTACGGTACGTTGAAATCTGTACTGACGCATTAATATTAGAGTTAAAAAATAATGGAGAAAGGAAGCAAATTTTATTTTGTGCTCCCTATTTCATATGCTGAAAGGAAAATTATTCAAGTGTATGTCACGAGACTGATCACTTGTAGAGATCTTACATAGTTTCTGTAAGGGCATTAACTCACTACTTTCAAAACTCATAGAGCAACTCCAATGACAAAAATTATTTTGGAGAGCCAAATCTCTAAAATAGCTTTTTGAATAGTGTATATATGGTTTTTTTTGTTGATGTGTATTTCAATGGTAAAAGTCATTTTGGAGAGCTATTTTTTATATTATTTTAAAATATAGTGCAATTATTTTATATATAATTTAATTATGCAATTAATTATACAATTAATAGAATAAAGTTATATAATTAAACAATTTCTTTTAAAAAACCCTTCAACAATATAATTATAATTTTTAATTATATTTAAATAAAAAAAATAAAGTTAAGATAACAAACTAGTAGATAATTAATCAACCAATGACATTATTCATTATCTTAACTATTATAATTACTACTATAAATATTATTAAGTCTTATATATATATATATAAAAGAAGGAAGGCTTGGACATGAACCTAAATAATCAAACGCAATTAAATCCCCTCTCCAATTCCACCAGTACTCCTCACCTTCCTCTCCCTCCCCATGTCTTTCAAAGAAGAAACCACCACAAATTCTCCTTGTTATGGCAAGCAAACTACATCTTCTGTTTCAGACACCCAAAAACTGCTTTTGTTCCTCAACAAAGCCCATTTGGTGTCTCTATGCTGCTGAGTCCTCTTCGCAAACTTGCCCGGTAAGTCACAGTTTGTTTCCATACATATTGTGCTTTTTGATGATTTCATATGTTTGGGTTCGACTACAAGTTGGAAAAAGAAACAAAAATGGGTTCAGCAGCCAAAATTTATTTGACATTCTGGTATGGAAGCAATGGATTCTTGTTCGGATCTTGACTCTTAGATCCAAGTTCTTCTTCTTCTTCTTCTTGACACTCAGATCTAAAAATCCTTGAAGAAAAAACTGGTTCTTGTTCGGCTTTGATTTGATGAAGCAACATATTCAGGTTGATTAATTACGTTGAACAGTGTTTCAACGGTAATATTTTACATTATGACTTTTATCGTCAAGCAGCTACAAATAGCACATCAACCACGGAAAAGCCATTTTGCCTGTTGATATATCTCTTCCGTTGGAGTGCTATAAAACGAAATAAAAAATTAAAAGGATAAATTTTTAGATATGGCTATGCTAATAGTTGTCGCACCCCAAAAAATGAGCGCTGCGTCGTGGCGACCCTCCCCGCGTGCCGAGGGAATATTCAATGTCCGTGGTATTATCTTTATTTTTGTGGAAAAGGGAGTCGCCACCTAGTATTATGGTTACTAGGAACCCAAAACTGGTCTTCCAGAGATTCTAGGGTAAGGGACTGGTTGCGTAAAGGGAAGGTTTTAGCACCCCTAGTACGCCCTACCTAAGGTAAGCTGCTTGATGTTTTTGTTTGTCTTATGATTGCTATGTTATTGATTTTTCAATAAATATAGTGGTTAAATAATTATGGTGTATTATCCCCGTCGAATATTTTGGATATTAACCCCTTAAGATTTATTTATCCAAATACCGATAGTGAATAACAACATATTATCCCCGCCGAATATTTTGGATGTTGACCCCTTAGGATTTATTCATCCAAACACCGACAGTGAATAACAGCATATTATCCCCATCGAACATTTTGGATATTGACCCCTTAGGATTTATTTATCCAAACATCGATGATGAATAATGAATAAAAAAAAATAAGATTTTAATATTTTTGGAATATTGGCCAATACCCTTTGGATTTTTACAAATATGTTGTAAAATCCAAAAATGCAAGAAAATAATTTTACTTTGTGAAATCCATGCTAAAATACATTTTCTTCAAAACTCCAAGGCAATATATTTTTTGAAAGAAAAAGAATTTTTAAAAATATGCTAGTGTATTGGCCGTATGCAAGAAAACAACACATTTTTATGCTCTAAATATTTTCCTAAAAAATATATTTTTTATTTTTTCTATTATTTTATTTATTTATTTTATTTATTTACTGGTGGGCTGGACTGCCAGCCCACCAGTTTGAGGTCTGGGCTGCCAGCCCAGCCTATCTAGGGCTGGGCTGCCAGCCCACCAGAACATGGGTCTGGGCTGTGAGCCCAGCCCATTCGGGCTAGACTTGCAGCCCAGGGGAACCTGGGTTGGGCTTCAGTCAGACGGGCTGGAAGCCCGTCCTTTTCTGGGGCTGGGCTTCCACCCCGAACGGGCTGGAAGCCCGCTCATTTAATAAGTCGGGCCGGGTACCCAGGCCCGACCCGACCCGGCGGGGAGTGAATTAATTCACTCCCCGCATGCAGAATGAAGAAAATGAACAGTAAAAATGGCAATTTTCGAGTGTAATGAATGGTGCACCTGTTAACACCTTTATGTAGAGGACGTCGAGGTGGTTCTTCTGGTCGTGGTGGCGTCGGAAATGGTGGCCTGAGGTGGTTGGAAACGGCGTCGGAAGGTGGCCGGCCTACACTGCTGTCACGGTGGATTTGCTTCTGCCTTCGCCTGAGGTGATGTATGAGTTGCTGGGGTTGAAGGGTGGATTCTGGTGATGATGAAGCGACTCTTGGTGGCTGAAACTGGTGGCCGGAGTTGCTGAGCCGAGAGGAAAAGAGAGAGAGAACTCCTCTGGTTCTAGAGAGAGATAACGGGACCGAGAGAGAAGAGAGGAAGAAGAAGAGAAAAAAAGAACTGGTGATGCTCGACTGGTATACAAAAAACTGGATTTTTCACGTGAATTCTTCCCTCTTTCTCCTCTGTTTCTCTTCTCGTTTTTTTTTCTCCAAAACTCGTCCCTGCCTCTGCATATTTATAGCAGAAGAAACAGCCCCTTCGGCTACCCATGGCGTGTAGCCGAGGGGGCACCGCCTGCCTTGCCCAGTAACGGGGCTTTGCTCAGGCGGCGTGCATGCTCGCAGGTAGCGTGTCTGCACTGTTCAGGTGACTGAACAGTGCAGTCACGCGTAATAATTTGGGAGGGAGAGAAAAAAACAATTTGGTCCTTAATTTTTAATTGGTTCAATTGCACCCCTAATTGGATTTAAATTTATGGTTTTGTGCAATTATACCCCAACAGAATTTCAATATCAACCTTAGGTTTGCGCGGCCCCTTTTTATTTTGGTCCTTGGTTTCTGATTTTCACGATTTTAGCCCTCGATCGACCATTAAACTCTCAATTTATTCAATTCGGCCCCCGATTTTGCATAATTGACTTGGAAAAAATCAAATTTGCCTCCAATCTCATCAATTGAGCCCGAATTAAATTCAAGATCTTGATTTCTCATTGACTAAGCCCTTAATAAAATTAATTTGGCCAAATTTAAAGTATAATTAAGTCATCGCGCTTAATTAAATTCTTCAATTGGACTACAAATTATTTTCAAGCATAATTACACTTTTAAATTAGGCAACGATTAAATCAAATTGACCCATCAAAATATAATTATATCTTTCGACTTAATTTTCTACGCAGATTTATCCGATAACAAATTATTTTAGCATTGAATCTGCGATTTCCTTCATTTTGGGCACGAAAAAAAAGTACGATCGAGCTTTCGAAAAACATCCAAAATTTCACCTCGATTCTCCTGCTGACACCAGACCTTTTTATTTTATTTTTTTGTTATTTTCAGGTAGTTTTGGGGAATGACCCAAATTTGGGTTACGACAGTTGCCCCCTTCTTTGCAATGCTTACTACTAAAGTCTTTGTAAAAGACTTTAACTAGTAAGTGTTGTAAAGAAAAAAATGAAGGTGGTCTCATTGTGACGGGTGACCTGCCCGAGTTAGAATGGTCTCATTTTTCTGGGTGACCTACCCGGTTAGCGTGGTCTCATTTTTCTGGGTGACCTACCCGGTTAGCATGGTCTCATTTTTCTGGGTGACCTACCCGGTTAGCATGGTCTCATTTTTCTGGGTGACCTACCCGGTTAGAATGGTCTCATTTTTCTGGGTGACCTACCCGGTTAGCATGGTCTCATTTTTCTGGGTGACCTACCCGGTTAGCATGGTCTCATTTTTCTGGGTGACCTACCCGGTTAGCATGGTCTCATTTTTCTGGGTGACCTACCCGGTTAGCATGGTCTCATTTTTCTGGGTGACCTACCCGGTTAGCATGGTCTCATTTTTCTGGGTGACCTACCCGTCTCGAAGCAGCACTGATCTTCAATTCATCTTCCGTGATTGACCTGAGATTCTGTTTCTCCATATTTTCCAAAACTCGAAATTACATCAGTTTTCGCCACACCTTTCCTGTCGTTAGTGCTATGACAATAGTATGCATGTTTTGTTACCTCTTTAGAAACATAGGTCCCCCCTGTTCGTTGTGGTCTTCCTTCAGCATTTGTTCGACTGATTTGAAATAGAAAGTGCTCTACACGCTATCCTCATATTTCCATGCTCGATGAAGAGATCCTTGGTTTCACATGAGACCCTTTCTTGCTCCATTGAAGTTTCCTTTTTATTATACTTTTATCGATGTTTGAGACTCCAAAAAAATATTTTTAAAAGAATAACTCAAAATATGGTTTCCTTTATGCAAATCGACACTTCTAATGCAAATCATCATTTTATTATTTTTCCTTCTTTTGCCCCCAGTGTGGTGTACAAAATATGTCAAAATAAATATTATAAGATCATGTGCTTTGTGAAAAAGTTCCTTGTAACGAGAATTGATGGCCGAATTTTATCTTATTGATTGGGAGGTTACAAAATATCAGGCATAATATTTCTTTACAGAGTCAGAATTCACAGGCCTAACTAGATCCTCTCCATCCATTCTAGATAATAGCAAAGCTCCTCCCGAGAATGACTTCTTCACCACATAAGGGCCTTCATAGTTTGGGGCCCATTTACTGTGATCTTGCCCTGGTACAAGCAATATTTTCTTCAATACCAGATCGCCTTCTTGGAATTTTCGAGGTCGGACTTTCTTATCATATGATTTAGCCATCCTTCTTTGGTATAGTTGATGATGACAGATTGCGGCTAACCTTTTTTCGCTGATCAAATTCAATTGTTCATATCTGACCTTTGCCCATTCTGCTTCTTCTAGTTCAGAGTCTATCAATACTCTTAACGATGGGATTTCTACCTCTAAAGGCATTACTGCCTCCATCCCAAACACCAACATGTACGGAGTGGCTCCTGTTGAGGTCCGAACTGTGGTACAGTATGCATGAAGGGCAAATGGCAACATCTCATGCCAGTCCTTATAGGTGACTACCATTTTCTGAATAATCTTCTTGACATTCTTATTAGCAGCTTCTACCGCACCATTCATCTTTGGTCTATAAGGTGAGGAATTTGAGTGCTTGATCTTCCATTTAGCGCAGAGTTCTGTTATTAATTTCCCGTTGAAGTTCTGTGCATTATCAGTTATAATCTTTTCCGGTGGTCCATACCGCCATATCAAATCTCTCTCAACAAATTTCTTCACCACTTTTTGCGTTACATGAGCAAATGACCCGGCTTCTACCCATTTTGTAAAGTAGTCGATAGCCACGAGAATGAACCTATGACCATTGCTAGCTTTTGGGTTGACAGGCCCAATCACATCAATTCCCCACATTGCAAAAGGCCATGGAGATAATAAGTTAAATAGAGGGGCCGGAGGGGCATTCATTTTGTCGCTGTGGATCTGACACTTATGACATTTGCGGACATAGTCAATGCAATCCTTCTCTAATGTCATCCAAAAGTACCCAACTCTCTGTATTTTCCTAGCCATCATATGTCCACTAGCATGGGTCGAGCAGATCCCTTCATGGACTTCTCGCAACGCGTTTCTAGCTTCAACTCCATCTAAGCATCTCAGCAAAGTCCCGTCAGAGGACCTCTTATACAAAATTTCTCCATCAAGATAAAAACCCATTGCCAGTCTCCTCAAAGTCTTCTTTTCGATGTTGGATGCCCCTACGGGATAAACCTGATTTTGGATGAAGTTCTTGATATCGTAGTACCAGGGGTTTCCATCTATTTCTCCTTCAACTGAGTAACAATGAGCTGGGTTATTTCTGATGTCAATGTGTATTGGCTGTAAGTTTTGCCCGAAGTCTATTCTAGCCATAGAAGCTAGTGTGGCCAAGGCATCTGCAAACTGATTTCCTTCCCTTCCTAGATGTGTGAACTCTATTTCCTCAAATTCTTCAGCCAGTTTAGATAGGTATTCTTGGTAGGGTATTAGTTTTTCTTCTTTGGTTTGCCATTCCCCTTTTACCTGACAAATGATTAGCATCGAGTCCCCATACACATCTATCTTTTTTACATTCAACTCCAATGCAGTCTCTAAACCAAGAATACATGCCTCATACTCGGCAGTATTGTTAGTGCAACCAAATTGTAACTTAGTTGAAACTGGATATTGTTTCTTGTCAGGAGATATTATCACGGCTCCTGCTCCGTTACCACATACGTTTACAGCACCATCAAAATACATAGTCCACCATTCTGGTTTTTCTTCCTCGACTGACAACACATCTTCATCAGGAAAATCAAAGTCTAACGGCTCGTAATCTTCCATAGCATGGTCCGCCAGATGATCAGCAATAACACTCCCTTTTACAGCTTTCCTTGTCATATACACTATGTCATACTCGGCTAGTAGAACCTGCCACCTTGCAATTCGGCTGGATAGGTAGGGCCTTTCACAAATGTACTTTAACGGGTCTAATTTTGAAATCAACCATGTGGTATGATACAACATATATTGTCGTAACCTCTTCGCAGCCCATGCCAGTGCGCAACACAACTTCTCAATCATAGTATACCTAGACTCACACTCCATGAACTTCTTACTTAGGTAATAAATGGCATTTTCCTTCCTTCCGGATTCATCCTGCTGTCCAAGCACACATCCCATCGCTGTTTCAGTAACCGTTAGGTACAATATCAACGGCTTTTTTGGTACAGGAGGAACAAGTAGTGGTGGATTTAGTAAGTATTGCTTGATTTTCTCAAAAGCCTCTTCGCACTCTGCATTCCAAATCCCTGGATTTTTCTTCCTTAATAAACGAAAGATCGGGTCACAAGTTGTGGTTAATTGGGATATGAATCGAGCGATGTAATTTAACCTTCCTAAAAACCCTCTTACTTCTTTCTCGGTCTTCGGAGCTGGCATGGCCTGAATAGCCTTTACTTTTTCAGGATCCACTTCTATCCCTTTGTCACTCACCACAAATCCTAACAACTTCCCCGATTTCACCCCGAATGAACACTTTGCAGGGTTAAGCCTCAACTTATATTTCCTTAACCTTTCAAATAATTTCTTCAATATCTGGACATGATTCTCTCCTTCTCCCGATTTAGCGATCATGTCATCCACGTATACTTCAATTTCCTTGTGCATCATATCATGAAATAAAGTCACCATAGCCCTTTGGTAAGTGGCACCAGCATTCTTTAACCCAAATGGCATGACTTTATAGCAGAAGGTCCCCCATGGTGTAACAAAGGTAGTCTTCTCCTTATCTTCTTGCGCCATTTTTATCTGATTATAGCCTGAAAACCCATCCATAAAGGAATATGTGGAGCTACGAGCTGCATTGTCAACTAACATGTCTATATGTGGTAAAGGAAAATTATCTTTAGGGCTAGCACGATTTAAATCCCTAAAGTCCACACAGACTCTAATCTTGCCCTCCTTTTTGGGTACCACCACTATGTTGGACACCCATTGTGGATACTTGACCACCTCTAAGAAACCAGCGTTCCATTGCTTTTCAATTTCTGCCTTTACTTTGATCAAAACTTCTGGATGTGTTCTTCTTAGCTTTTGCTTAATCGGTCTGCAACCTTTTTCCAATGGAACCCTATGGACTACGATATCTGTATCTAAACCGGGCATATCCTCGTAAGACCAAGCAAAGACATCCACATAATCTCGAAGCAGTGAAATCAAGTCTTCTCTTTCCTTCTGTGTGACCAAAGTTCCTATCTTGAGCTCTCTCTGGCTCTCTTCATTACCCACATTTATGGTTTCAAGTTGCTCTTTCGCGGGTTTCCAAGCCTGTTCATGTTGTTCTATTAATTTTGTGAATTCTCTAACGCTATTTTCATGCCTTTCTTCCTCTTCTACAACTATTATATATTCTTTAAAATTCGGCCATTCATTCTCAGTGTAAAGTGCAGGTGGTGTTGTGGAAGTTCCGCTTTCAGGGTTCATTTTGAAAACCAATGGAGCTTCTTGGGTCTCCCAATTCTGGAACTTCTCTCCCTCGGCTAGCTTCCGAATACAGGTAGAGGTCGTAGCTTCCTCCAGAGCATATATGGTTAACTGTGGCAGCTCTTCATCCCTTCTTTTGGATCGAGTCTTCACGGTAATGTCATCGACTTCCTCCTTTTCCATCGTGTTTATGCTCATGGATGAGAGCTTCTGAAGAGAGCTTTCATGTCTGAGGTCAGGTTGTATTACATATGCAGCTTTTGGGAATGAGACCCTGATCGGAGGAATGACTAAGTTTTCTTCTTCAGGCTTCCTTCCTTCAATCCTCGCCATTCTCTTCTCTCTTCTTGCAATAGCAGACCGCTGGTAATCCCTCTTGCTAGGCTTATACCCCAAACCAAACCTCTGTTCTGCAGCCTTCAACTTCGTTACACCAATCCACTCGACCTTCCCTCTTCCTGCGTCAAATCGGGTAGGAATCTTGTGCTTTAAGAGGCTTTTAGCAGCCATTTTAGTAGCCTCCGAGATCCCTGGTTTCCTTACTATCGTATTTTCAGGCACCCACTCCGTATTCACAATCTCAAACGCATGCAGGTTTCCATCCATACAATCTTCAGCTTCAATGAAAGGGACTGCCACATTTTTCATCATCGATATAGTTTCTTCGGCCTTAACAGTAACCAGGACACCATTGGCAATGTACTTCAAACATTGATGCAGTGAGGAGGTAACCGCTCCTGCAGCATGTATCCATGGTCTTCCTAACAACATGCTATAGGAAGGGTGGATGTCCATCACTTGAAGGGTTACCAGAAAAATCTGCGGACCCACGGCTAATTCAACTTCGATCGATCCTAACACTGGTCTTGGTGAACCATCGTATGCTCTAGCCGTCACCCCGCTTGGCTGCATATGGGAGGGATCCACTGGCATCTCGTTTAGCATGTGCCTTGGCAACACATTAAGGGCTGATCCATTATCGATGAGAACTTTACCGATGAGACAATCTTTGCATCGAACTGTGATGTATAAAGGCTTGTTATGGCCAGTTCCTTCAGCGTCAAGTTCATCCTCAGTGAAATACAGGTAGTTTGAAGCGTGAATCCTTCCTACTAGATGCTCCATAGTCCTTTGCTCGATATCTTGAGGTACATAAGCCTCAATCAGTACCTTCTGTAAGGCATTACGATGCGGCTCGGAACTGAGTATTAAAGACATGATGGAGATCTTGGCAGGGGTCTTTTTCAACTGGTCCACCACACAGTATTCACTATGCTTCATCAGTTTCAGGAACTCATTCGTCTCTTCCTCTGTCACAGGTTTGTTTACCTCCAATTCTTTTTCAAAACCTATTGCCTCTTTACCCTTAGCCTTTCTTTGTTTTTCCAGCTCCTCAGGCGTGAAACAACGACCGCTTCGGGTCAAACCGCCTATCTCGGCTTGGAAAAAAGGAGTTTCATCATTTGGGGTAGCAAAATAATTTCCTGGCGTTGCCCTATAGTCTGCCTCCTTTGCATATGAGGGCTTATATAATACCAACCTCGAGAGCCCACTAGCTGTTGATTGGATCCTACACTTTTCTATCCCTGCTATCTCTCCACTACCTTCCATATTCTCGATCCTTAGCTCCCCTAGAGTCAACATCCTCGTGACCTTTTGATGAAACTCGGTACATTCATCAATGTGATGCCCTTTCTCGTTATGGAATGGGCAAAAGTCGCTTTGGCCCATGTCGTGCTTGGTTGATCCCATCAAATGTCCAGATTGCACCAACATATCGTATAATCTGGTCATGGTCACCTTTAGAGTCCTTTCTTCGTTAATAGCTTCCACTGCATTTATCCCATTACCTCCTGCAGCATGCTTGGGCAAAGGATTCAAATTCACATTGGGTGGATCCTCAATGGTGACCCATCCGATCTTGATCAATTGCAATACCTTTCTCTTAAAAGCCACACAGGTCTCAATGCTATGTCCTGCATTACCAGCATGGTATTCGCAAGTCAAACTGGGGTTGTGCCAAGCAGGGAAAGGTGGTTTCAAAGGGGGTAGTGGTAGGGGAGCAATATGTCCAATGTTTAGTAACTGCGCATATAACTCCTTTAAGGTCATGCGCAACGGTGGTAGTTGTTCTTCCGGTTGTTGATAATCTCTCCTTTGGAAATTATTTTGGCTATGTGCGGGGAATTTTGTGTGAAAAGCTTGGTTTGGAATGGAGGGTTTGGAAAAGTTGACACTGGTGGCTTGGGGTGCAGGTGTTTGGTAGCTTTGGTAACTTCTACCTTTCCCCTTATACCTATCCTCTAAGTTGTTTACCTCAACTTCCCTTTTCTTCCCAACAAAACCCCTCTTCTCTACGGGCTCCACAATTCTTCCGCTTCGAATTCCTTGCTCAATCCTCTCAGCGATTCGTACTGCATCATAAAAATGCTGGGCAGAGCTGCCCATCAGATGCTCGTAGTACGGGGCTTTAAAGGTATTAGCAAATAGGGTCACCATTTCCGTTTCTATTAACGGTGGTTGTACATTGACAGCCTGGTCCCGCCACCTTTGAGCATAAGTCCTTACAGACTCCTGAGCTCCCTTCTCCATGGTCATCAAGCTGGTCCTATCAGGAGCAATCTCAAGATTAAACTTATACTGCTTTAAAAAAGCATCTGCCAAGTCTGCCCACTTTTTAATCCGGATGTTATCTAACCTCATATACCAGCTAAGGGCCGACCCTGTCAAGCTGTCCTGGAAGAAATATATTAACAATTTATCATCATGTATGACCTCCGCCATCTTGTTATAGTAGGAACGAAGATGAGTTTTTGGGCATTCTATCCCGGTGTACTTGATGAATTCCGGAACCCTGAACTTCCGCGGTATCACGATGTTAGGCACCAAGCATGCTTCGGCTGCCCTAACTGGGTCAGATAGATCATTCCCTTCAACTGCTCTTATCCTTTCTTCTAGTGCGGACCACTTGTCATATCCTGCGTGGTCAGAGAATCTAGCGTCTTGTGGGTCCTCATCTGTTAAATCTAATGTAATAGGGATTGGGATGGGCCGAGTGGATTCAGGCTGCTTTTTTGGCGAACTAGTTCCTAAAATATGAGGTGCCCTCGGGCTCTGAACTGCCGGTGGTGCTTCATCCGTCTGAGCTGATGTTCCCTCTCCATCCCTTGTTCTTAACGCTTTCTCGAGCAGGCTGGTTAAACGCGCCACATCATTTCGGACAGCTTCGAGCTCTTTTTGGTATGGGGATTCTGGCTCTGTCCTTTCTTCGTTCTCCATTCTTTTCCTTAAACGAGTGTTGTGGACTTTCGCGGGGGGACCTATGTTTCGTAGCTGAGCTGCTATGCATAAATGTATGAGAAAATGTATGATAAAATGCACGTGTTGTGATGAATATGCTTTATGCAATGCATTTCCTTGTGAACTATAAATGGCCAACACTTCATAGAATATGGGTTTCTTGTCACAATGCTGCTAGGAGTACTGCTTTTCCAGGTCATTTGCTTAAGTCATATTCACCAAAAGACAAAATTTTCATAAGATGGGTCAACGCCCCTTTCATTTATGTTGGACAAGCTTACTACATTTTTGGGAACTAAAAAGCAAATTAATATTCTTCCTCCGCCACTTCTTTGGCCAAGGGCAGGAAAGCGAATCCGCGGTTCTCGATTTTCTCCAAGAAGGCCTCGGTCTCAGCTAGACTTCGACGATAACAGATGATGTCTCGCCCTACATTTCTTGCGTTGGTTCTAATGACCCGAGCGTGCGCAGCAGCTTCATCCATTTGTTCATCCATCTTGGATATTTTTTCAATGAGCAACATATTGGTTTTGTTCAATGAAGTATTATTAGCATCGATTTGGTCCTTGTGTTTTTCTATCAATGCTAGTTTCTCGTCCAGATGCTTCATCTTTTCTCTCTCTTTGCCGAGCTTCGTCCTCAGAGTTCTTATCTCATTTTCCTTAATCGTCAATTCTGCTTCAGCAGCTTCATCTTTCACGGACTCCGCCAAACGACTTTCCGACATTACATACTTCTTATACAATTCTTCATGCTTTTCAATTCTATCCATCAACTCACACTGGACCTCTGCAAATTTCTCCTGGTAATATTCTATGCTATCTTGGCATTCATTATGTTCGATCTTCAATGCGCCGAGTTCGGAGCAACTTCGCATCCACTTCAGATTCATCTCCGTTAATTCTCTCTCATATCCCAACCTAAAATTCCCCTCCTCAACCATCTTCAGCTCGAGTTTGGTTATTCTCGCATCTTTAGACTGTAACTGCTCATCTAAAAATGCTCTCCTTTTATCACCTTCCAACACCATTTCTTCCATTATCGACTTGTCTTTTCGGGCTTTGCCCAATTCCATCTGAAGCTTCTCGATTTGTCTCCTCAATTCCTCTTCACTGTCAACTCTTTTCCTCTTAACGGGCTTTTCTTCAGTTCGGGGAGACTTGACTTCTTCATTGGCCGCGGCCGAGGCAGCTAAGTCTCTCCATTTTGCATACCCTTTACTTGTACTGGGATCTCCCAAACCTTTTATTTCCAGCAAAACTAGATGCTTCCAATCTTGTTTGACGGCCCTCAGGACTTCTTGTGCAACGGGATCCTTAAACAAACCAAAGAATTGAGCAATTCCCTTGGTTCTTGGAACGAATTGCATGCCCCCATGCTGTCTTACCACGAGAGCAGGAGCATAACTCACATAGCCGGTAATCCCTACCAACGGAACCCAGCATCTTTGCCCGCAACTCATTAGGACATCCATTGCCTTGATCCAAGGGGCTCTCCATTTGAAACCACCACTTGGTAAAATTTCTAGCTTCTCTAACCAACCCCGGTTGTCCAGCTTTCCCCATTCTTCTTCTGCCACCATCTCCAAAGGTTTTCGGCTAAACCACCAGAAATTATTAAAAATCGGCTTTTTCGTTTCAATATGGCTAACCATCCAGATATACAACAACTGTGTGCAACATCTCATTGCTCCTTTCCCGGCTCTTCGACAGTGATTAAGTGTTATGATGGTTTCAGCCAGAATAGAGGCCACTGGGTTGATCCGAGTATTCTCATATTCTACATAAGCAGCAGCAGCTTCTAAGCTTATTATACCTATTTGGCTTGGGAACAACACAAGGCCAAATATGCCTAAAGCAATCAATCTCTCCTTTTCTGACCCAGACTTCTTTTCTAATTCAAATTCTAACATCTTCCATTTCAGACCAGCGGCATTTTTCTCAAGAAATCTTTCCAGATCAGAGATTCTAAACAGCTTCGACAATTCAGGGACAATCTTGTCAGATCTCAAAGGAAGATAAATCCTATACAGATCATTTGGAAATTCGGTCAACATCCCATATTCCTCCATGGTAGGACATAGATCTATGTTCCCAAAAGAGAAACGATGATAGTCTGGATCCCAAAAGTGAACTAAAGCTCGCACTGCTGGGCTTAAAACTTCTACCTTTGCGATCTCCATCAGGCGTCCGTACTTCCCAAAGAATGCATCCCTATCCACGTTCTGAAAATGAGTCGTTAACTTGTTCATCTCATTCATAATGCAATTCAGATTCTTGATTGGCGATAGCTTTTCAGCACTACTCTTAATACAGTCTCCTTCAGTCAATTGTGACGATTCAGAAATTTTCCCATATTCTATGATAGAAAGTTTAGTAGTGGTGGCCATTTTGTTCACAAGATCTGCAAGTCAAAATGCTATTTAGGCTCTTTCTTTATATGTAAAAGGATATTATGGAGCATGCACCCTAACGATAGGTTCTAGTTCCTTTATGTGAGACATAGGGTAGGTTCACTACTTGGTCTCTAAAAAGGGTCTCTTGCTGTCCCAGTGATCATCTTCGTAAAGACGATATGGGGGTTTAGCAGATAGCGGGATGGTACGTATACCAATCACTACCAGTCTAAACACTCAGCAAAGAGTTGGGGTTTACACAAACTTCAACCTTGACTCAAGTCATAGGTAAGCTGCTAGTCCCCCACTTAACTTAAAGTTTAGTGTGTGCTCTCAAAATAATAAAAGTGATGCATGACAAGGCATATTATGATGACAGGATGTAAATATGTATGCTAAAGCTTCTAAAAAATATAAACCATTCATAGCAACATATCGTAAACAAACAAAATTATCAAGCTTAGTCCAAAGTCCCCAGCGGAGTCGCCATCCTGTCGCACCCCAAAAAATGAGCGCTGCGTCGTGGCGACCCTCCCCGCGTGCCGAGGGAATATTCAATGTTCGTGGTATTATCTTTATTTTTGTGGAAAAGGGAGTCGCCACCTAGTATTATGGTTACTAGGAACCCAAAACTGGTCTTCCAGAGATTCTAGGGTAAGGGACTAGTTGCGTAAAGGGAAGGTTTTAGCACCCCTAGTACGCCCTACCTAAGGTAAGCTGCTTGATGTTTTTGTTTGTCTTATGATTGCTATGTTATTGATTTTTCAATAAATATAGTGGTTAAATAATTATGGTGTATTATCCCCGTCGAATATTTTGGATATTAACCCCTTAAGATTTATTTATCCAAATACCGATAGTGAATAACAGCATATTATCCCCGCCGAATATTTTGGATGTTGACCCCTTAGGATTTATTCATCCAAACACCGACAGTGAATAACAGCATATTATCCCCATCGAACATTTTGGATATTGACCCCTTAGGATTTATTTATCCAAACATCGATGATGAATAATGAATAAAAAAAAATAAGATTTTAATATTTTTGGAATATTGGCCAATACCCTTTGGATTTTTACAAATATGTTGTAAAATCCAAAAATGCAAGAAAATAATTTTACTTTGTGAAATCCATGCTAAAATACATTTTCTTCAAAACTCCAAGGCAATATATTTTTTGAAAGAAAAAGAATTTTTAAAAATATGCTAGTGTATTGGCCGTATGCAAGAAAACAACACATTTTTATGCTCTAAATATTTTCCTAAAAAATATATTTTTTATTTTTTCTATTATTTTATTTATTTTTTTTATTTATTTACTGGTGGGCTGGACTGCCAGCCCACCAGTTTGAGGTCTGGGCTGCCAGCCCAGCCTATCTAGGGCTAGGCTGCCAGCCCACCAGAACATGGGTCTGGGCTGTGAGCCCAGCCCATTCGGGCTAGACTTGCAGCCCAGGGGAACCTGGGTTGGGCTTCAGTCAGACGGGCTGGAAGCCCGTCCTTTTCTGGGGCTGGGCTTCCACCCCGAACGGGCTGGAAGCCCGCTCATTTAATAAGTCGGGCCGGGTACCCAGGCCCGACCCGACCCGGCGGGGAGTGAATTAATTCACTCCCCGCATGCAGAATGAAGAAAATGAACAGTAAAAATGGCAATTTTCGAGTGTAATGAATGGTGCACCTGTTAACACCTTTGTGTAGAGGACGTCGAGGTGGTTCTTCTGGTCGTGGTGGCGTCGGAAATGGTGGCCTGAGGTGGTTGGAAACGGCGTCGGAAGGTGGCCGGCCTACACTGCTGTCACGGTGGATTTGCTTCTGCCTTCGCCTGAGGTGATGTATGAGTTGCTGGGGTTGAAGGGTGGATTCTGGTGATGATGAAGCGACTCTTGGTGGCTGAAACTGGTGGCCGGAGTTGCTGAGCCGAGAGGAAAAGAGAGAGAGAACTCCTCTGGTTCTAGAGAGAGATAACGGGACCGAGAGAGAAGAGAGGAAGAAGAAGAGAAAAAAAGAACTGGTGATGCTCGACTGGTATACAAAAAACTGGATTTTTCACGTGAATTCTTCCCTCTTTCTCCTCTGTTTCTCTTCTCGTTTTTTTTTTTCCAAAACTCGTCCCTGCCTCTGCATATTTATAGCAGAAGAAACAGCCCCTTCGGCTACCCATGGCGTGTAGCCGAGGGGGCACCGCCTGCCTTGCCCAGTAACGGGGCTTTGCTCAGGCGGCGTGCATGCTCGCAGGTAGCGTGTCTGCACTGTTCAGGTGACTGAACAGTGCAGTCACGCGTAATAATTTGGGAGGGAGAGAAAAAAACAATTTGGTCCTTAATTTTTAATTGGTTCAATTGCACCCCTAATTGGATTTAAATTTATGGTTTTGTGCAATTATACCCCAACAGAATTTCAATATCAACCTTAGCTTTGCGCGGCCCCTTTTTATTTTGGTCCTTGGTTTCTGATTTTCACGATTTTAGCCCTCGATCGACCATTAAACTCTCAATTTATTCAATTCGGCCCCCCGATTTTGCATAATTAACTTGGAAAAAATCAAATTTGCCTCCAATCTCATCAATTGAGCCCGAATTAAATTCAAGATCTTGATTTCTCATTGACTAAGCCCTTAATAAAATTAATTTGGCCAAATTTAAAGTATAATTAAGTCATCGCGCTTAATTAAATTCTTCAATTGGACTACAAATTATTTTCAAGCATAATTACACTTTTAAATTAGGCAACGATTAAATCAAATTGACCCATCAAAATATAATTATATCTTTCGACTTAATTTTCTACGCAGATTTATCCGATAACAAATTATTTTAGCATTGAATCTGCGATTTCCTTCATTTTGGGCACGAAAAAAAAAGTACGATCGAGCTCTCGAAAACATCCAAAATTTCACCTCGATTCTCCTGCTGACACCAGACCTTTTTATTTTATTTTTTTTGTTATTTTCAGGTAGTTTTGGGGAATGACCCAAATTTGGGTTACGACAATAGTTGTAGCGTTGGAGTTGCTTTTACACTACTAATTTGGAAAGTCTATCCATATCTAGCATGCATGGTTTCTTTTCTTCTTTTTTCGCAGCAGGTAATCTTCATGATATGGTCTGCTCAGTAAAGTCAACCCAAAAGATAAGACTGATAATTGGATGCAAACCGAGCATCACTGGATATATTTGAAAAGGTACGTAGTACTGGCATTCTTGAACCCAAAACTTCAGCCAACTGAAGGCATTTTTCGAGTGGAGGGTGATCACACAGGTCTCTTTTTTAATGGAAAAGTGGTAAATTAGTCCCTCAACCATATTACCAATGCTCAATTGGGTTCTCGATCAAGAAACTTTCTCAATTGGATACCTATCAAATTCAATGCTACCTTGAATTATAAACTTATCAGTTTTCATAATAACACTTTTTAAAGGTGTACTTAATAATTCCCCTGAGACATTACGTACGGTGAAAGAAGTTATTGTAGATTATTAAAAAATTATTGCATGTTCTAATTCATCATTAATTTTGTTCGTGTTTAATCTTTCCAGCAATTATTTCATACGCAGCTCAATATATTTGAAGATACACACAATATATTGAACAATGTTTTATTATTGTGCTCTGTTTTGTATCAATGACAGAGATGAACATAAATAGGCTACAAAGTTCTATTTACATGGAAAGAAAAATACATTGCTGGAATTAGGAAGATCTGCACATTATGTAGATTTGATATTATTCTTGCACTGATTTGGGAAGATCAGCAGGGTGCTAAATATGGAATGCAGGTAACGGCTTGATTTTCCACACTCCCCCTCAAGCCGTATTGTAGATATTGATCATTCCAAGTTTCTTTATCAGGTCTTCATATTTACTTCGAGCAAGAGATTTCGTGAGGATATCAGCAGTTTGGCAATGTGTTGGAGTGTAGCTGACTTCAAAAATTCCTTGTTCAATCTTCTTTTTGATAAAGTGTCGATCTATCTCCACATGCTTGGTTCGATCATGATGGACTGGGTTTTTAGCAATACTGATGGCAGCTTGATTGTCGCAGTGTAGTGTCATGGGATATTTTACTGGAACTCGTAATTCTTCTAACAGTCTTTTCAGCCAAATTCCCTCGCAAATACCTTGTGCCATAGCCCGAAATTCTGCCTCAGCGCTGCTATGGGCTACCACTGGTTGTTTTTTGCTTCGCCATGTAACCAAGTTTCCCCAAACAAAGGAGCAGTAACCAGAAGTTGATCTCCGATCAGTTACTGAGCCTGCCCAATCTGCATCTGAATATATATCAATTTCTCTATTTGTTGTTCTTTGGAAGAAGAGTCCTTTTCCAGGTGTCATTTTGAGGTATCTCAATATTCTGGTGACAGCGGTCATGTGTTGCTCTGTTGGATTATTCATGAATTGACTCACCATGCTAACAGGAAAGCTGATGTCTGGTCTTGTGTGGGAAAGATAGATGAGTTTTCCAACAAGACGTTGATATCTTCCTTTATCAACTGGAGCACTTCCATCATTTTCCCCTAATTTAACGGTTGTATCCATAGGAGTTTCCGCCGGTCGACATCCTAGCATTCCAGTTTCATTGAGTAAGTCTAGAATATATTTGCGTTGAGAGACTACTATACCTTTCTTTGACCTTGCAATTTCCATCCCAAGAAAGTACTTGAGGTTTCCAAGATCCTTGATCTCAAACTCCTTCGTCAATGATGTTTTCAGCGAGTCAATTTCTTCTTCATGATTCCCTGTTAGAATTATATCGTCAACATATACAATGATCATAGCCAACTTCCTTTCTGAAGAGTGTTTCACAAACAATGTATGGTCGGATTGACATTGGCTGAATCCATACCCTTTGACTGCCTTAGTAAATCGATCAAACCATGCCCTCGGTGATTGTTTAAGACCATACAAAGATTTTCGAAGTTTGCATACCTGGTTGGAATTCCATGTCATCTTCAGTCCAGTAGGGATGTCCATGTACACTTCTTCCTCTAAGTTACCATTGAGGAAGGCATTTTTTACGTCGAGTTGGTGAAGTGGCCAATCAAGGTTAGCTGCCAAAGATAACAATACACGGACAGTGTTGAGTTTGGCAACTGGAGCGAACGTTTCTTGGTAATCAATCCCATATGATTGGGTGAATCCTTTGGCAACTAATCTAGCTTTATACCTGTCCACATTCCCATCTGCTTTGTATTTTACTGTAAAAATCCACTTACACCCAACCGGTTTCTTACCTCTTGGAAGGTCAGTAATCTCCCAAGTACGGTTCTTTTCCAGTGCTTGAATTTCCTCATCAACTGCAGCCTTCCATTTGGGAATTTTAAGGCTTCCTGAATATTTTGAGGAATTTGTATCTCTGTGATGCTAGAAGTAAATGCACGGAAAGTGGGTGATAACTTATCATAAGAAATAAAATTTCCAATGGGATGTTGAGTACATGTTCTTACTCCTTTCCTCCAAGCTATGGGCATATTAAGAATTTCTCTTTCAAACTCAGAATCAACAGTGGAAATAATATTATCTGAGATAGGAGTGTTGTTACCTGGGCTTGAATCAGCATTCGGTTCAGTCTCATGGGTCTGTTGAGGAAATGTTCCTTCTTCTGGATCTTCTCGAATGTGCTCCGTTCCCCTCAAGTCAACCATAAATTCGGGATGATCAAATGTTTCTGGTGGTATGGCTTCAGGTGTGATGGGTTCATTGGTGATTGGCTGATCGGCTGTGATTTGGGTGATGGGCGGAATGGAAGTGGATTCATTAAGTGATTCGGGGTCCCACCAAAATTGATATTCCTTAGCTGGAGTCTCCCCCTGAATATCGATTTTGGGATAGTAAGGTTGTTTTTCAAAGAATGTGACATTCATTGAATTGTAGATTTTCCTTGTGACTGGAGAGTAGCATTTGTATCCCTTTTGATTTGAAGAATACCCGAGAAGAATGCACTTAATTGACCGGGGATCAAGTTTACTTCTATGTTGTTGACTGATATGAACAAATACGGTGCACCCAAAATTTTTTGGTGGTATGGTGGAGATGAGACGAGTGGTTGGAAATGATTTTAGGAGTAATTGACAAGGTGTTTGAAATTTTAGCACTCTAGATGGCATCCTATTGATGAGGTAGGTTGCCGTAAGAACAGCTTCTCCCCAGAATAATTTAGGAACATTTGTGGAGAACATTAAAGATCTTGCCACCTCTAACAAATGTCTATTTTTCCTTTCAGCGATACCGTTTTGTTCGGGGGTATCAACACATGAACTTACATGAACTATCCCCTCTTTTGCTAAAAATTCCCCTAAAATGAGGTTGAAGTAATCCTTAGCATTATCCGACTTTAGAATCTGTATTTTTGACTGAAATTGAGTCTGAATCATTTTTGAAAAATTCTGGAAAATGTGACTCGTTTCAGATTTTTCTTTCATGAGAAATACCCAGGTTAATCTAGTATGATCATCTATGAATGAGATAAACCATCTAGTTCCAGTCACATTTTTTATTTTTGATGGGCCCCAGATATCACTATGAATCATTGAGAATGGACTGGATGCTTTATAGGGTTGAATGGGAAAATTGGATCGAACTTGTTTTGATAGTTGACAGATTTCACACTCAAAAGGTTTTGGATTTTTATTAAATAGAGAAGGAAATAAGTGTTTAAGATACGTAGCACTGGGATGCCCTAATCGATAGTGCCACAATAGGATTGCACTATCTTTATTTTGATATGAAGCTGAAAAACAATTACCACCAATTTGAGGTTGCTTTTTGGGATCGTGATTCTTGTTTAGAAGATAGAGTCCAGAACATTCCTCAGCATTGCCAATCATCTTCCCCGAATCCAGATCCTGAAATATACAACGAGAGGAGGAAAATTTAGAAATACACCTATTATCTTTAGTAAGTTTACTAATTGACAATAGGTTACAATCCAGTTTAGGAACAAGAAGAACAGAGTGAAGAACAAGGTCTTTTGATAACACAACTGAACCTATACCAGTAACCTTAGTTAAAGACCCATCTGCAATTCGAACTGATAAGTTATCTGGGCAGGGTTTATATGTATCAAATATTGTTATATCTCCCGTCATATGGTCAGATGCTCCTGAGTCCACAATCCATGTGTATTTGTGGTTTTTCCCGACAATAAATGCACATAAAAATTTACCTTTGTGAGTCAAAAAACCCGAACCAATAACCTGGTTGGATGATGGGTCATTCTGTGATTGTGCCGACAGAAGGGGAGATAGCAATTTCTGGAGTATCTCCATCTGCTCCTTGTTGAACGGAGTTTCAGTTTGAGTTTGAGTTTGTGGTGGTTGCCCACTAGCAATTACATGGTTACCTCGTCCTTCATATGGTTGGCGTGGCTTCCAGTCTGCTGGTTTTCCATGGATCTTCCAGCATGTTTCCTTCAAGTGACCTGGCTTTCATGCAGTGATCACACCAAGGTCTCCCTCCTTTTGATCTTTGGCGGTTTTCAATTGAAGTGAATTGGGTCTTAAGGGCTGAACTTTCTGTCATGTTCAATTGTTGGTGAGTTCCCATCATGAGATTTTCGGCTTTCTTCACGACGGGACCTCAGAGAAGGCTTCTCTGAGACTGGGTATGGTTTTGTTCCCATTATTCTACCTCTGATTTCATCAAGATTTCTGTTTAACCCTAGCAAAAATTTAAACACAACCAGCACGTTTTCCTTCCACAATCTTTTTATAACAACACACCATCAGTACCACAACTCCAGTTATGAATTTCAAAGTATCAAGTTGACGCCATAGACGAGTGAGGGTATTGAAATATTCAGTTACCGTAAGATTGTCTTGGCGCAGATCATGGAGTGTGCCTTCAATTTGGATGATTTCTGATGTGTTTTCTTTGTCTGAGAATGTTTCCTTTGCCACGTCCCAGATTTCTTTGGCAGTGTCGAATGACAGAAATTTTCACCAATGTTTGTGGTCATAGAATTGACTAACCAAGACATAACCATGTTATTTTCTGCTATCCACCTTTTGTAGGTTGATGTTGTTGATTCTGGTGCCGTCGAGGCTCCAGTTATATATTCATCTTTTTCCTTTCCCCGTATGAACATCAATATGGACTGAGACCATTGCAGATAATTTTGTCCATTTAGTTTGTGTGCTGTGATTGGAAGATGAGAAGAGGTTTCCATTTGGTGGGAGGATGAGGATGATGGGATGGTGATATTTGAAGAAGAAGTGGATGAGTTGGTAGCCATTCTAAGGGCTGGTCCGTATTTAGGCATATACGGGATTTGAAGAAGATGATGATGCAGTGTTACACCTGCTCTGATACCATGAAGATACACACAATATATTGAACAATGTTTTATTATTGTGCTCTGTTTTGTATCAATGACAGAGATGAACATAAATAGGCCTACAAAGTTCTATTTACATGGAAAGAAAAATACATTGCTGGAATTAGGAAGATCTGCACATTATGTAGATTTGATATTATTCTTGCACTGATTTGGGAAGATCAGCAGGGTGCTAAATATGGAATGCAGGTAACGGCTTGATTTTCCACAATATTAAAGAGATTTATATATGAACACAAGGATCAAGAAAGGATGATGATCTAACATGCATAAGCTAGCTTGAAATAATAATTAACAGGCTCATGCGAAGTGGATTTTCTTTTTTCAAATCCTTAAAGGATGATGATTGATTTAGCAAATGGGTGCTTCAATTTAAGCCAAGTACTTTTCGATTATCATTATAGCGCCGAAGGAAGAAAGGCGAAGGAAACAAAATACAGATCTGCAGCAACCAAACATACAAAATAATTGAAAAAAAAAAACATCAAGACTTATCTCCTAGTTGTGCGAATTAAAAAATGAATCTGGATCTAAATCCAAACCTTCACAGATATCACAAATAATTCCTTACTGCAGAAGGGAACTCCATATAGATAGATAGAGCGATTAGAATCACATTGTATAAGTTTATTGATGATATAGTAGGACTTAATTATTAGTAAGTTCTGTGGAAGTACATGGACGTACGGGAATTAATATCTAGTAACCAATACATGCATGGAGACTAAGCCTCCTTATTTACTTAGAAGCAGCAGTATTTTTGCATCCTAACCGATTCGAGGGACTTGAAAAACAATGCCCCTTTCATCAACCCAAACCCAAACCCTATCGCAACGAAAGTCCAGAGGGACCACTGATCCTTTTGGCACAATTTGTGCATCCACAAGTGGGTTTTCTTTCTCAATCGTCGCAGCAGCGACCTTCCCCTTTGCTCCAAGAAGCTCTGGCCATGAACTCTTACCTGCATGCACACGAATTCATTAATTTTTTCACAACCCAGCACATATCATATTAAGCTGCATGCACTATATTTTCAGCACAAAAAATGTTCATCACGTACCTTGGCATGTAGTATCAGATGACATTTTTTCCCTCTCTTTACACTTTTTTGTAATGTTTCCTTGTATTCGATCGAGATATAATTTTGTTGAAATCGAGATGGTTATTTATAGTGTGGCATGTGGTAGCTATTGGTTGTTCATTGTTGACTGTAGCATGTGTTTGCGTATGAACATGTATGTATATCTAGTTTGGCATTCACGCAACCTTGATCTGTTTGAAAATCTTCTTATTTGACCAGTGTCTATTCTAGAAAGATTTATTGGATGCATGTTCATCATACTCGCATTCACATATGCCTACTTGTACGCCTATTACGAAACCCAATCTAAATATTCTCGAGAAAAACTAAGGATCAGAGCACATCTTTAACATACTTGACCCCCAGCCACACGATCAAAGCCACGTGACTGAAATATTCAACGATCATGCCATTGCGTACGCCATTTTAGTTTCTTCAAATTCTATCCGAAGCTATCGGCAAATTAGAATGAATATTTCAATACCAAACTAAAACCAACTCTCAAATTATAGGTCGTTGTCATACTTCTAGATACTCAACCCCTTGTGTGATCAACTTGCGGCAGAAATGAACATCCAATTGAAAACTCTAGTATATGAAATCGAAAAAGGCTCAAATATAATATATCATGCGATATCAACCCCAAGACACAGAATGTAAAGTTTCAATTGATTCTGAAGTGTTTGTCTAAGGGTTCACTAAGGTAGTGTTTCTGCGGCAGAAATGAATCTCGATAAACAACCTCAAGAAATCAATATTAGAATAAGCCCAAATTTGACCTCTGATCTCATCTCAACCCCAATAGACGGAATATGAAGTTTCAATTGATTCCCATGTGCTTTGCTTACGTTTCCCCAGAGTAATGTTTTCTGCGGCAAGATTTCAATGATTCTTCAGATTTCAACTAATCCCTCTATCTCTCTTTCTTTTCTTTTCTGTTTTTTTTCTTCATATACTGAAATGAAGAGACAGAAAACGATGAAATGGAACCACTCTTTTTTTTTTTTATTAACACAATGAACAAGGAGATGAACACAAACACTGGAAAACTTCAAGGAACACTAGAAAAAAAAAAGCATTGGACAAAGATAAACATCAGGGATCACTTTTTTTCTTTTTAGAATTGAGCAGAATCTAAACTCTTACGCAATTTTTACGTAACAGAATTGGAACCCAGGCTAAACAACCTCGAAATAACCTCAAATTCAATATTTAGTATTTCAATACCAAACTAAAACCAACTCTCAAATTATAGGTCGTTGTCATACTTCTAGATACTCAACCCCTTGTGTGATCAACTTGCGGCAGAAATGAACATCCAATTGAAAACTCTAGTATATGAAATCGAAAAAGGCTCAAATATAATATATCATGCGATATCAACCCCAAGACACAGAATGTAAAGTTTCAATTGATTCTGAAGTGTTTGTCTAAGGGTTCACTAAGGTAGTGTTTCTGCGGCAGAAATGAATCTCGATAAACAACCTCAAGAAATCAATATTAGAATAAGCCCAAATTTGACCTCTGATCTCATCTCAACCCCAATAGACGGAATATGAAGTTTCAATTGATTCCCATGTGCTTTGCTTACGTTTCCCCAGAGTAATGTTTTCTGCGGCAAGATTTCAATGATTCTTCAGATTTCAACTAATCCCTCTATCTCTCTTTCTTTTCTTTTCTGTTTTTTTTCTTCATATACTGAAATGAAGAGACAGAAAACGATGAAATGGAACCACTCTTTTTTTTTTTTATTAACACAATGAACAAGGAGATGAACACAAACACTGGAAAACTTCAAGGAACACTAGAAAAAAAAAAGCATTGGACAAAGATAAACATCAGGGATCACTTTTTTTCTTTTTAGAATTGAGCAGAATCTAAACTCTTACGCAATTTTTACGTAACAGAATTGGAACCCAGGCTAAACAACCTCGAAATAACCTCAAATTCAATATTTAGTATTTCAATACCAAACTAAAACCAACTCTCAAATTATAGGTCGTTGTCATACTTCTAGATACTCAACCCCTTGTGTGATCAACTTGCGGCAGAAATGAACATCCAATTGAAAACTCTAGTATATGAAATCGAAAAAGGCTCAAATATAATATATCATGCGATATCAACCCCAAGACACAGAATGTAAAGTTTCAATTGATTCTGAAGTGTTTGTCTAAGGGTTCACTAAGGTAGTGTTTCTGCGGCAGAAATGAATCTCGATAAACAACCTCAAGAAATCAATATTAGAATAAGCCCAAATTTGACCTCTGATCTCATCTCAACCCCAATAGACGGAATATGAAGTTTCAATTGATTCCCATGTGCTTTGCTTACGTTTCCCCAGAGTAATGTTTTCTGCGGCAAGATTTCAATGATTCTTCAGATTTCAACTAATCCCTCTATCTCTCTTTCTTTTCTTTTCTGTTTTTTTTCTTCATATACTGAAATGAAGAGACAGAAAACGATGAAATGGAACCACTCTTTTTTTTTTTTATTAACACAATGAACAAGGAGATGAACACAAACACTGGAAAACTTCAAGGAACACTAGAAAAAAAAAAGCATTGGACAAAGATAAACATCAGGGATCACTTTTTTTCTTTTTAGAATTGAGCAGAATCTAAACTCTTACGCAATTTTTACGTAACAGAATTGGAACCCAGGCTAAACAACCTCGAAATAACCTCAAATTCAATATTTAGTATTTCAATACCAAACTAAAACCAACTCTCAAATTATAGGTCGTTGTCATACTTCTAGATACTCAACCCCTTGTGTGATCAACTTGCGGCAGAAATGAACATCCAATTGAAAACTCTAGTATATGAAATCGAAAAAGGCTCAAATATAATATATCATGCGATATCAACCCCAAGACACAGAATGTAAAGTTTCAATTGATTCTGAAGTGTTTGTCTAAGGGTTCACTAAGGTAGTGTTTCTGCGGCAGAAATGAATCTCGATAAACAACCTCAAGAAATCAATATTAGAATAAGCCCAAATTTGACCTCTGATCTCATCTCAACCCCAATAGACGGAATATGAAGTTTCAATTGATTCCCATGTGCTTTGCTTACGTTTCCCCAGAGTAATGTTTTCTGCGGCAAGATTTCAATGATTCTTCAGATTTCAACTAATCCCTCTATCTCTCTTTCTTTTCTTTTCTGTTTTTTTTCTTCATATACTGAAATGAAGAGACAGAAAACGATGAAATGGAACCACTCTTTTTTTTTTTTATTAACACAATGAACAAGGAGATGAACACAAACACTGGAAAACTTCAAGGAACACTAGAAAAAAAAAAGCATTGGACAAAGATAAACATCAGGGATCACTTTTTTTCTTTTTAGAATTGAGCAGAATCTAAACTCTTACGCAATTTTTACGTAACAGAATTGGAACCCAGGCTAAACAACCTCGAAATAACCTCAAATTCAATATTTAGTATTTCAATACCAAACTAAAACCAACTCTCAAATTATAGGTCGTTGTCATACTTCTAGATACTCAACCCCTTGTGTGATCAACTTGCGGCAGAAATGAACATCCAATTGAAAACTCTAGTATATGAAATCGAAAAAGGCTCAAATATAATATATCATGCGATATCAACCCCAAGACACAGAATGTAAAGTTTCAATTGATTCTGAAGTGTTTGTCTAAGGGTTCACTAAGGTAGTGTTTCTGCGGCAGAAATGAATCTCGATAAACAACCTCAAGAAATCAATATTAGAATAAGCCCAAATTTGACCTCTGATCTCATCTCAACCCCAATAGACGGAATATGAAGTTTCAATTGATTCCCATGTGCTTTGCTTACGTTTCCCCAGAGTAATGTTTTCTGCGGCAAGATTTCAATGATTCTTCAGATTTCAACTAATCCCTCTATCTCTCTTTCTTTTCTTTTCTGTTTTTTTTCTTCATATACTGAAATGAAGAGACAGAAAACGATGAAATGGAACCACTCTTTTTTTTTTTTATTAACACAATGAACAAGGAGATGAACACAAACACTGGAAAACTTCAAGGAACACTAGAAAAAAAAAAGCATTGGACAAAGATAAACATCAGGGATCACTTTTTTTCTTTTTAGAATTGAGCAGAATCTAAACTCTTACGCAATTTTTACGTAACAGAATTGGAACCCAGGCTAAACAACCTCGAAATAACCTCAAATTCAATATTTAGTATTTCAATACCAAACTAAAACCAACTCTCAAATTATAGGTCGTTGTCATACTTCTAGATACTCAACCCCTTGTGTGATCAACTTGCGGCAGAAATGAACATCCAATTGAAAACTCTAGTATATGAAATCGAAAAAGGCTCAAATATAATATATCATGCGATATCAACCCCAAGACACAGAATGTAAAGTTTCAATTGATTCTGAAGTGTTTGTCTAAGGGTTCACTAAGGTAGTGTTTCTGCGGCAGAAATGAATCTCGATAAACAACCTCAAGAAATCAATATTAGAATAAGCCCAAATTTGACCTCTGATCTCATCTCAACCCCAATAGACGGAATATGAAGTTTCAATTGATTCCCATGTGCTTTGCTTACGTTTCCCCAGAGTAATGTTTTCTGCGGCAAGATTTCAATGATTCTTCAGATTTCAACTAATCCCTCTATCTCTCTTTCTTTTCTTTTCTGTTTTTTTTCTTCATATACTGAAATGAAGAGACAGAAAACGATGAAATGGAACCACTCTTTTTTTTTTTTATTAACACAATGAACAAGGAGATGAACACAAACACTGGAAAACTTCAAGGAACACTAGAAAAAAAAAAGCATTGGACAGAGATAAACATCAGGGATCACTTTTTTTCTTTTTAGAATTGAGCAGAATCTAAACTCTTACGCAATTTTTACGTAACAGAATTGGAACCCAGGCTAAACAACCTCGAAATAACCTCAAATTCAATATTTAGTATTTCAATACCAAACTAAAACCAACTCTCAAATTATAGGTCGTTGTCATACTTCTAGATACTCAACCCCTTGTGTGATCAACTTGCGGCAGAAATGAACATCCAATTGAAAACTCTAGTATATGAAATCGAAAAAGGCTCAAATATAATATATCATGCGATATCAACCCCAAGACACAGAATGTAAAGTTTCAATTGATTCTGAAGTGTTTGTCTAAGGGTTCACTAAGGTAGTGTTTCTGCGGCAGAAATGAATCTCGATAAACAACCTCAAGAAATCAATATTAGAATAAGCCCAAATTTGACCTCTGATCTCATCTCAACCCCAATAGACGGAATATGAAGTTTCAATTGATTCCCATGTGCTTTGCTTACGTTTCCCCAGAGTAATGTTTTCTGCGGCAAGATTTCAATGATTCTTCAGATTTCAACTAATCCCTCTATCTCTCTTTCTTTTCTTTTCTGTTTTTTTTCTTCATATACTGAAATGAAGAGACAGAAAACGATGAAATGGAACCACTCTTTTTTTTTTTTATTAACACAATGAACAAGGAGATGAACACAAACACTGGAAAACTTCAAGGAACACTAGAAAAAAAAAAGCATTGGACAGAGATAAACATCAGGGATCACTTTTTTTCTTTTTAGAATTGAGCAGAATCTAAACTCTTACGCAATTTTTACGTAACAGAATTGGAACCCAGGCTAAACAACCTCGAAATAACCTCAAATTCAATATTTAGTATTTCAATACCAAACTAAAACCAACTCTCAAATTATAGGTCGTTGTCATACTTCTAGATACTCAACCCCTTGTGTGATCAACTTGCGGCAGAAATGAACATCCAATTGAAAACTCTAGTATATGAAATCGAAAAAGGCTCAAATATAATATATCATGCGATATCAACCCCAAGACACAGAATGTAAAGTTTCAATTGATTCTGAAGTGTTTGTCTAAGGGTTCACTAAGGTAGTGTTTCTGCGGCAGAAATGAATCTCGATAAACAACCTCAAGAAATCAATATTAGAATAAGCCCAAATTTGACCTCTGATCTCATCTCAACCCCAATAGACGGAATATGAAGTTTCAATTGATTCCCATGTGCTTTGCTTACGTTTCCCCAGAGTAATGTTTTCTGCGGCAAGATTTCAATGATTCTTCAGATTTCAACTAATCCCTCTATCTCTCTTTCTTTTCTTTTCTGTTTTTTTTCTTCATATACTGAAATGAAGAGACAGAAAACGATGAAATGGAACCACTCTTTTTTTTTTTTATTAACACAATGAACAAGGAGATGAACACAAACACTGGAAAACTTCAAGGAACACTAGAAAAAAAAAAGCATTGGACAAAGATAAACATCAGGGATCACTTTTTTTCTTTTTAGAATTGAGCAGAATCTAAACTCTTACGCAATTTTTACGTAACAGAATTGGAACCCAGGCTAAACAACCTCGAAATAACCTCAAATTCAATATTTAGTATTTCAATACCAAACTAAAACCAACTCTCAAATTATAGGTGGTTGTCATACTTCTAGATACTCAACCCCTTGTGTGATCAACTTGCGGCAGAAATGAACATCCAATTGAAAACTCTAGTATATGAAATCGAAAAAGGCTCAAATATAATATATCATGCGATATCAACCCCAAGACACAGAATGTAAAGTTTCAATTGATTCTGAAGTGTTTGTCTAAGGGTTCACTAAGGTAGTGTTTCTGCGGCAGAAATGAATCTCGATAAACAACCTCAAGAAATCAATATTAGAATAAGCCCAAATTTGACCTCTGATCTCATCTCAACCCCAGAGTAATGTTTTCTGCGGCAAGATTTCAATGATTCTTCAGATTTCAACTAATCCCTCTATCTCTCTTTCTTTTCTTTTCTGTTTTTTTTCTTCATATACTGAAATGAAGAGACAGAAAACGATGAAATGGAACCACTCTTTTTTTTTTTTATTAACACAATGAACAAGGAGATGAACACAAACATTGGAAAACTTCAAGGAACACTAGAAAAAAAAAAGCATTGGACAAAGATAAACATCAGGGATCACTTTTTTTCTTTTTAGAATTGAGCAGAATCTAAACTCTTACGCAATTTTTACGTAACAGAATTGGAACCCAGGCTAAACAACCTCGAAATAACCTCAAATTCAATATTTAGTATTTCAATACCAAACTAAAACCAACTCTCAAATTATAGGTCGTTGTCATACTTCTAGATACTCAACCCCTTGTGTGATCAACTTGCGGCAGAAATGAACATCCAATTGAAAACTCTAGTATATGAAATCGAAAAAGGCTCAAATATAATATATCATGCGATATCAACCCCAAGACACAGAATGTAAAGTTTCAATTGATTCTGAAGTGTTTGTCTAAGGGTTCACTAAGGTAGTGTTTCTGCGGCAGAAATGAATCTCGATAAACAACCTCAAGAAATCAATATTAGAATAAGCCCAAATTTGACCTCTGATCTCATCTCAACCCCAATAGACGGAATATGAAGTTTCAATTGATTCCCATGTGCTTTGCTTACGTTTCCCCAGAGTAATGTTTTCTGCGGCAAGATTTCAATGATTCTTCAGATTTCAACTAATCCCTCTATCTCTCTTTCTTTTCTTTTCTGTTTTTTTTCTTAATATACTGAAATGAAGAGACAGAAAATGATGAAATGGAACCACTCTTTTTTTTTATTAACACAATGAACAAGGAGATGAACACAAACACCGGAAACCTTCAAGGAACACTAGAAAAAAAAAGCATTGGACAAAGATAAACATCAGGGATCACTTTTTTTCTTTTTAGAATTGAGCAGAATCTAAACTCTTACGCAATTTTTACGTAACAGAATTGGAACCCAGGCTAAACAACCTCGAAATAACCTCAAATTCAATATTTAGTATTTCAATACCAAACTAAAACCAACTCTCAAATTATAGGTGGTTGTCATACTTCTAGATACTCAACCCCTTGTGTGATCAACTTGCGGCAGAAATGAACATCCAATTGAAAACTCTAGTATATGAAATCGAAAAAGGCTCAAATATAATATATCATGCGATATCAACCCCAAGACACAGAATGTAAAGTTTCAATTGATTCTGAAGTGTTTGTCTAAGGGTTCACTAAGGTAGTGTTTCTGCGGCAGAAATGAATCTCGATAAACAACCTGAAGAAATCAATATTAGAATAAGCCCAAATTTGACCTATGATCTCATCTCAACCCCAATAGACGGAATATGAAGTTTCAATTGATTCCCATGTGCTTTGCTTACGTTTCCCCAGAGTAATGTTTTCTGCGGCAAGATTTCAATGATTCTTCAGATTTCAACTAATCCCTCTATCTCTCTTTCTTTTCTTTGCTGTTTTTTTTCTTAATATACTGAAATGAAGAGACAGAAAACGATGAAATGGAACCACTCTTTTTTTTTTATTAACACAATGAACAAGGAGATGAACACAAACACCGGAAACCTTCAAGGAACACTAGAAAAAAAAAGCATTGGACAAAGATAAACATCAGGGATCACTTTTTTTCTTTTTAGAATTGAGCAGAATCTAAACTCTTACGCAATTTTTACGTAACAGAATTGGAACCCAGGCTAAACAACCTCGAAATAACCTCAAATTCAATATTTAGTATTTCAATACCAAACTAAAACCAACTCTCAAATTATAGGTCGTTGTCATACTTCTAGATACTCAACCCCTTGTGTGATCAACTTGCGGCAGAAATGAACATCCAATTGAAAACTCTAGTATATGAAATCGAAAAAGGCTCAAATATAATATATCATGCGATATCAACCCCAAGACACAGAATGTAAAGTTTCAATTGATTCTGAAGTGTTTGTCTAAGGGTTCACTAAGGTAGTGTTTCTGCGGCAGAAATGAATCTCGATAAACAACCTGAAGAAATCAATATTAGAATAAGCCCAAATTTGACCTATGATCTCATCTCAACCCCAATAGACGGAATATGAAGTTTCAATTGATTCCCATGTGCTTTGCTTACGTTTCCCCAGAGTAATGTTTTCTGCGGCAAGATTTCAATGATTCTTCAGATTTCAACTAATCCCTCTATCTCTCTTTCTTTTCTTTTCTGTTTTTTTTCTTAATATACTGAAATGAAGAGACAGAAAACGATGAAATGGAACCACTCTTTTTTTTTTATTAACACAATGAACAAGGAGATGAACACAAACACCGGAAACCTTCAAGGAACACTAGAAAAAAAAAAGCATTGGACAAAGATAAACATCAGGGATCACTTTTTTTCTTTTTAGAATTGAGCAGAATCTAGTACAAGTTGAATTTTAGTAGCAGTCAAGCATTACACACCTATACATATATTTGAGTTAATATATCATGATGTTTAAAGTAGACTTTTAATGATAAATAATTGTAAAAGGATGTAAAAATTGAATTTTGGAAAATGTAAGGAATAGTAGAATTGACAAGTTATGAAATAACATAATTCATCCCAATTATCAGAGTTTATTTAATGACTAAGCATTTAAAATATTGAGTAGTAAATGAGTGGTATTAGAGGTGTTTGTTCATTAGATGACCATGAATTTAAATGATAAATTTACCATAAAGGGTTTATAGTCGACTTTCTTTGTGATTATTCATGATAGTGAACCTTATTGTAGAATTTAGGAATATCATATATTTATCATATAATGTAAATTCAGTATTGTTTTTTGAGATGTAGTTAAATATATTATTAAACACACATGTATTAACTTAACTTTTCTAAATCATTGTAGTATTTTGCATAATTAGGTCTCTTAGGTAGATGAGAGAGAGATCATCTAGAGTAGTTACGTAGAGTCTGCCTTGCATAGTTACGTTCGGTGACCCTTAACTAGAGTTATAAAATTCCAAATTAAATGAAACAAGTTTCCTTGGATAGTATAGATCTAGAACTGCAACTCCTCTACAGGAAATTGATCCTAAGTCCTTTGTTTTTCCACTCAGATTCTCTCTGAAAGTCAAGAGATGAATCTGTCTAGTTGTTAACTTCTGCATAATATACATATGGCTGAAACTTGGCCTTGGGAACTCATCATCTTCATGCTCAATCATTCATTACACAAACATTCACATCTAACACAACATATTCTAATTATTTTGCAAAACACATAATCTTCCCTTAATGGTCAGCCATGGCCTTTCTTAGGGGCTCCCCTTTTTCTTTCCATTTGTCTTGCCATTAGCTCTCATTTCATCCCATTTCATGCCACATTCATCAATTACACACAATTCCACATTCCACCTAAAAGTTTCCAAGAACCCTAACCTAATCTTAGAAAGAAAAATCATGCAATTTAACCATAAATTCAAGAATCTTTTATATGCATATTAGAAACACCATACCAAGGAAGATTTAAGATCCTACTAGCTTGTGAAATCACAATATCCTCCTCCTCTTTTTCTTCTTGTTGTTGCCAACCCGATACTCCTTTTTCTCAAATTTCTTCTACCAATAATACTCCAAATCCTTGTGTTTTTTATGTTTGAATGTTTTGGTACCCCGTAATCTCACTTTCACTTTGAAATTCTTCTTCAACTGGGTAAGAAAAATATCAAAATCTCCCTCCCTTTCTTTCCCTCATTCTGCTGGACATAAGAGAGGGGTATACGATTTCTCTAATTGCACTTAGGCCCCCATTTCCTTTAAATGTTTTCTTTTTACCCATCTTCTCTTCTTATAATTTAAATCATAATCTTTACATTTATTTCAATTTTACCCCCTCAACCTATTTTATTTCTCTTTTAATTCATTCCTTTAATTTAAAACTAACCCCAACTAATTTCGAGTTGAAAATTATGATATCTCAAATAATTCTTCTGGATGTTATATCCAGGTTTTTTAATTCTTATTTTTTAATTTTTTTTGTGAATTCTTCCACTTTTATTTATTTATTTATTTTTGTTTATGTAGTTTATAATTTACACTTACATTTATTTCTCGGGGTTGACATTTTCCCCTCCTATTAGAAATTTCATCTTCAAAATTAAATTTATGTACCTATTTCAGGAAATAAATGCAGAGACTTCTCCTTTATCTCAGACTCTCTTTTCCACATTTCTTCCTCTATTTGTGAGCTTATCCACAATACTCTCTCACCAATGGAACTATCTTATTCCTTAACACCTTTACAACCCGATCTAAAATCTTGACGGGTTTAGCTTCTAAGGTTAAATCCTCTATAACCGTCATGGGAACTTGTGGTAGTACTTGTGATTGTTCTATTTTGGCCTTTCACAACAAGGATATATGGAACACATTGTGAATCTTGTCCAAATGTGCAGGCAATTTCAATCGATAAGCAACTAGTTTGGTTCTTTCTAGGATCTCAAAAGGGCTATTATATCGTGGGGCTAATTTCCCCTTTACCCCAAATTGAATGATACCTTTCCAAGGTGCTACCTTCAAGAACACTTTATCTCCCACTTGGAATTCAAATGGCTTTCTTCGGTTATCAGCATAACTCTTTTGCCTATCTTGGGCTTCTTTTATCCTCTTTCTAATCACTCGTACCTTGTCAATTGTCTGTTTTACCATTTCGGGTCTTAAGAGCTTCCTTTCCCCTATTTCATCCCAACAAATTGGGGTACGACACTTCCACCTGTACAAGGCTTTATATGGAGCCATACCAATAGTAGTTTGATAACTATTATTGTAAGTAAATTCTACCAATGGCAGGTCGTCCTCCCAATTTCCACTAAATTCTAGTACACAAGACCTTAGAAGGTCCTCAAGAGTTTGAATGGTCGTCTCCGATTGCCCATCTGCCTGTGAATGAAATGTTATGCTTAGATTTAACTTTGTTCTTAATGCCCGCTGTAAACTAGGCCATAGTCTTGATGTGAACCTTAGATTTTGGTCAGATACAATCGATACTGATACCCCATGGAGTCTGACCACTTCATTAATGTATATTTTGCTAGTTTATCCACTAAGTTAGTCATTCTCACAAGTAAAAACAAAACAGACTTCATATGGCATCATTACCTTTCTTTCCCTTGGATAATCCTATCACAAAGTCCATAGAGATATCCTCCCATTTCCATTCTAGAACTGATAACGGCTGCAACTTCCCTGCAGTTTTCTGGTGTTCTATCTTCACTTGTTGACAAATCCCACAATTCGACACAAATTCTACTATTTATCTCTTCTATTTGGCCCCCAATAATATAACTTTAAATCCCTATACATCTTTGTACTTCCAGGATGGTAGCAAAATAAGATTCATGGGCTTCTCTTAATACCTCATCCTTCGAGATCTCATCATTGGGCAAATAAATTTGTCTTCCTATAGCTATTAGTCCATCAGATAACACCTAAAAGGACTTTTCTATACCCTAGTTCACATTCTTCTTCATCTTCCTTACCTTCTCATCTACTTGTTGAGCCTCTAAAACTTTATCTTGAAGTATAGATCAGATTTTTAAATGGGATAACAACGACCCTTCAGGACCCACACTCAGCCATAAACCCATTTTTCTCAATTCCACTATAGTTCCTTGTCTCTTAATCTCTATGATATTCATAACTGCTTTACCCTTTCTGCTTAAAGCATTTGCTATGATGTTAGCCTTACTAGGATGGTAGTCAATCACATAATCATTTATTAACTCCATCCATCTCCTTTGGCCCATGTTTAACTCCTTCTGCAACATCAGATATTTCAAACTCTTATGATCTGTGAAGATTTGCACTTATGACCCCTACAAATAATTTCTCCATACTTTTAGGGCAAACACTACCGCTGCAAGCTACAGGTCATGAACTAGGTAATTCTCTTCACGTGGCTTTAATTGTCTAGAAGCATAAGCAATTACATAACCATGTTGCATCAATACACATCCCAGACCTCTTTTTGAAGCATCACTATAGATCACAAACCCTTTTGCTATGGTAGAGAACTCCTCAATAAACCTCTAGTAATATCCTACAAGGCCCAAGAAACTGTCATATTAGTAGGCCTCACCCATTCCAGCACAACCTCTACCTTCCATGGATCCATGAATATTCCTTCTACAAAAATTACATGGGCCAAAAATACCACTTCCTTGAGCCAAAACTCACACTTATCTAGCTTTGCATACAATTTATTCTCCCTCAAAGTTTGCAGCACGACCCGTAGATGTTGTTCATGCTCCGAATATGAGCTGGAATACACCAAGATGTCATCGATAAATACGACAACATATTGATCCAAGTAGGGTTAGAATACTCGATTCATCAGATCCATGAACATGGCCGATGCATTGGTCAACCCAAAAGCCATCATCAAGAACTCATAATGTCCATAATGGGTTATGAATGCTATTTTTTTAATATCTTGTTCCTTAATTCTCAATTGGTGATACCCCAACCTCAAATCTATCTTAGAGAATACCTTAGTAACCTTTACTGATCAAACAAATCATCTATCCATGGAAGTGGATACTTGTTCTTCACTGTCACCTTATTCAATTATCGATAATCAATGTAGAGTTGAAGGGTACCATCGTTCTTTACAAACAATACTAGAGCTCCCCAAGGTGAGTTACTTGGCCGAATGAATCCCTTATCTATTAACTACTGAATTTAAACCTTCAATTCAGCCAAATATGTAGTTTCCATCCGATAGGGAGACTAAGCTATTGGGGAAATTGCAGGGATAGTTTCTATGGAAACTTAGGTTCCTCGAACTTGAGGTAATCCAAGTAACTCTTTGGGAAATACATCCTATAATTCCCTAACAATGGAAATACTAGTCAGGTCCACACTGCCCATTTTTGTGTCTAGTACATAAGCTAATCAAGTAGGACAACCCTTCCTCATTAACCTCTTAGCCCTCAAGACTGAAATCATATAGTTTGGAATAACATTTCTCTCTCCTTTAAATACAACGTTTCTATTTCCTACTCCCTGGGTAGTCATCATTTTAGTAAAACAATCCACTTGTGCCCTATGTTTGCTTAACCAATCCATGCCCAAAATCAAGTCAAAGTCATATAATTCTAATGGCATAAGGTCTATACTCAATTCTAACCCTCCAATATATAGTTTCACTCCTCTATAGATATCATCATTATTTATGTTTTCTCCTAAAGAGGTACTAATTGTCAACCCTATCCTCAACTTGTGAGGAAACACATGCAATCTTTCCACAATTCTACACGATATAAATGAATGACTAGCTCGAGGATCAATCAAAGTATAAACTTGCATTGTATTTAACTGTATTGTACCTGCCACAACATCAGGCATAACTCCCACATCCTCTTGAGTCATATGATATACCTAACCCTGAACTCTCCTCTCCTGAAACTTGGGCCTCCCTCAAGTAGCACTTATCCCTGACGAAGTAGGTCTAGTAGGTTGATCAACTGTAACTGCATGTTGCTGACTCCGAACTTCGGTCCTCTGACTTTGGTTTTCCTTGGTAACCCTACAAGGACAATCCTTCTTCTGTGACTCATGTCCCCATAATAATAACAGCCTCTACCCACATGTGGATACTCCCTCCATCGATGTCCCTCTCCTTTACAGATATAGCATCTTCTTGGCATCGTAGAACAATCCCCCGGTGAAGCGACCATATTATTTGATAGTTTCATCCATATTTACCTAGTGTTTTGCATATGTTTTGTGTATAAAATTCCTTGATATTCTTTGTTTTATGTTTTGAAGGCATTTTTGGATGAAAGATGCAAAAATGAGGTAATGGAGCTGATTGACAGATTTGACCTTTAGTCGGTGTTTTGTGCAGAGCAGAAGCTCTAGATATCAAAATGAAGTGATTCTAGTGACATTCAAAAGCTAACATCCATAACTTTCTGGAAAGCTAATTCAAAAGAAATAAAATAAGGAAGAGCATGCAAATCGCAGCCTTCAAAGTCAAATCTTGCATGGAACATTCAATCGAACTAAACATATATTGCGGACAATTATGTTTCTTAATTGATCAATTTATCTAGATTTTAATGTTGCCATTGAATCAAATTACTAGTGCGGACACTGTGGTTATTTAATGGTTAGGGTAAGTTATACGGTGGATTCGTTAACGAACCAATTTTAAGAAGAGATAAATATTCAAAATATAAATTAATGTGTCGTTTCCATGATCAGTTCTCATTTCTGTAGGTGGGTGTTGATTTGCGACCAAGGTTTGCTTTATTGATAAATTTCAGTTTTATATAATTTTCGCTTAGTTTGCTTTAGCCTAGCCTAAACAACTTCCAACCCCCCCCAATTTCATAGCATATAGCACGAAAATCTGAATTAAATCGTCCTCGTGGGATCGACCCCTTGCTTGCTCTATACTGTCTTGTTTGATTTGTTTTAAGCTAGGGTAATTAATTTGTGCGACCGTGTCATCGCAACACCCGGGTATCTTTGGTCACACCTCTAACACAAAGGATACATGGGTCCTCTCTGCTTTATAGACCCCCCCAGTAGTCATGGTTCCTTGTTTGACTTGTCCTCCCTAGGATCCTATTCTACCAGTATGTTTGAATCCTCCTGAAGTACTTCTAAGGGTAAAGCTCCCACCTCTCTTCTAAAGTTGCCCCGACATTTGTGCATTCTTCCTTTCTTTTGAAAAGGAGGCCACCCAAATGAAAACCTTAGATCTTTCCTCTTAAACCCTATCATTTTTCCCTGCTCAACAATTGGCTTTGCGGTATCCCTCATTACCCTCTCCATACCATAAGCAGCCCCCATATCATTCTTAGTTCCTGTCTTAGTTCATCACAAAACCTATCTACTCTGTGGCACTCCTTGGGAAGATAGGTGGAGGCAAGAGATGTTAAATCCTGGAACCTCCTCTCATACTCTAAAACTGTCATTTCCCCTGCCTCAGATCTAAAAACTCTTGTTCTTTTCCCTTTCTATGCTCCAAGAATAATACCTCTCCTCAAACCCCTCCCGGAAATCCCTCCATCTCAACACCTCTCCTACTCTTCACCCCTAATAGTCTCCCACCAAGAATGAGCACTTTCTTTCAATAACTGGGTTGCACAATCTATCTTTAATTCCTCGGGCATCTGCATCTGTTCTATAATTCTCAACTTTACGCATCCAGTGCCCAGCAACCCTTTGCATCCTCCTCTCCTGAGAAGGTTTTGCAACCCATTTTTCGCATACCTTTTACCCATTGTACTATTGTGACAACCCTCTATGATCTAGGAGCTACACTAGAAGTACCTGTAGCCATCCCTGTCGCCATAGCTCGTACTATATGTTCCATAAAAGCAGGATTTGAAAATAGGTTTGGCAAAACCATTGACATTGCTAGGGAAGATATATTGGTTTGCCTCTTGCCTTCAGATGCCTCCGTTAGAGACACATATGCTTGTCGAGATGTAGAATTTTCCTGACCTTCTGCTAATTCTCCCCTCTCGGACTGAACCAATACCACATGTATATGAGAGGTTGTATCTACCACGGAATCCCTTTATGTCCTGCTATTGTAATGTAAACTCAACCCCCTTCCTCGTGTAGGGGTTGGGTCAGTCCTAGCTTGCTCTTTAGTTCGAACCATCCTGTAATACATTTCAAAAATCACATCAAGATTCCAAGTCCCAATGGTTCAACCTGACTCTAATACCAAATGTAACATCCCCTTCTCTAGGGGACAAACAGTTAATCTTATAATACACATCGCCAAGAAAAGAAGACGTAATAATTTTTTTCACATATACAAATATATAAGGTTTCACTCAAATTTCTATCAAAATTTCGATAGAACCTCCCCTGTACTACCTGATCCCAAGTTTTTTGACATATAACATAACCTTTAATTCAATCTTTACCCATTCATCGTGGGTCTGCAAAACCATAATCATCATCTTCATCACAACCACAATTAATAAACCATACATTTAACAACACTCAACAATTTACAGTACAGTTAATATAAATCCAGTCACATTTAATAAAATACAAAAAAAGGAGTTCATTTTCTTACATTTCTTTTTTTTTCAAAAAATAGTGGTCATACATATTAGTTTACCAACATTTGATTTATACAAAATACTACTGGATACAAAAAAAACTAAGAAATCACAGCTTTACTCATGACGTGAAGATGATGGACCTCAAATGGAAATACAAGATTATTTCATAACAAAAAAAATTTCAAAAATAATATTAAAGTTATTAAACCCACGGTATGCAATCATACATAATTAAAATAATCAACATAGCTATTTGAAACACAAACTAACTTCCCCACTTACGTATTGTCGATACACTTATCACCCTACCGGCATTAGAAATAAGAGAAGACCCCTTCCCGGGTTCGTAACATACATCACATTTTTACATGAATGTGTATTAGCCTGTGCATAGTGATCCCCATCCCCAGGATCCTGACATATACTAAATGTATGATAGTCATTTATGATGATCCCCTTATCTGGGATCCTAACATACAATAAAATGTATGCTAGCCATTTTTGGTGATCCCTTTATCCGGGATCCTAGCATACACTAAATGTATGCTAGCCATCGCCATGTTTTCATGACATTTCAAACTTCCCAGACACACATGCCTTAAATATTCTTATTGATAAATCATTTCTGAAAGTTCCACCAAAGCTTTAAGAATAATTCACACATTTTCACTACAAAATTTAAATTAGGAATATAGGCATGAATCACCTACCTATTATGGATGCTCTGCTCATGGCCCCTTCTGCAATTATAGGAAATTATCAAAAATCATTTTCAACCATCGAAACTCTTCTAATAACCACACCAAAACAATCCAATATGCCTGTAAATTTGTTATTCTTTCATTTTTAGTTTTTATAACTGTTGTCAATCAAAATACCATTATAAACTCCCATTTCTTTTTCTTTTTTTTTTCTCAAAGCTGCCAGTAGAGGTTGGATTTTGACCTCTACCAGTTAGAGAACTCTGTTTTGTACAAATGTAATCTCTTTGGAAAGCTACCATACAGGGTTACAACTCTTATGAAGTGAGGAAAACCCAGTTCTACCCCCGAAATTTACAAAATGCATCACAAATGTGACAGACCTGTTGTTTTGTAGAGTCTACGCTGCATAGTCAAGTTCGGTGACACTTAACTAGAGTTATAAAAGTCTAAATTAAATGAAACAAGTTTCCTTGGATAGTACACATCTATAACTACAACTCCAATGAAGGAAATCAATCCTAAGTCCCTTGTTTTCCCACTCAGATTCTCTTTGATAGTACACATCTATAATCATATACATTTGGCCGAAACTGGGCCTTGGGAAAACAAGACTTCCCTCATTATTTTCATGCTCAATCATTCATTACACATTCACATCCAACGCAACATACACTAATTATTTTTGCAAAACACATAATCTTTCCCTCCTAATTACTGCCCTCAATGGCCATCCATGGCCTTTCCTAGTGGCTCCCCCTTTTTCTTTCCATTAGCTCTAATTTCATCCCCTTTCATGCCACATTCATCAATTACACACAATCCCACATTTCCCCCTAAAAGTTTACAAGAACCCTAACCCAATCTTAGAAAGAAAAATCATGCAATTTAACCATAAATTCAAGAATCTTTTATATGCATATAAGAAACACCATACCAAGGAAGATTTAAGATCCTACTAGCTTGTGAAATCAAAATTTCCTCCTCTCTTTTTCTTCTTGTTGCTGCCAACCCCATACTCCTTTTCCTCCAATTTCTTCTACCAATAATACTCCAAATCCTTGTGTTTTTTATGTTTGAATGTCTTTGCAACCCTTAATCTCACTTTCACTTTGAAATTCTTCTTCCATTGGGGAAGAAAAATATCAAAATCTCCCTCCCTTTCTTCCCCTCATTCTACTGGACATAATAGAAAAGAGAGGGGTATTTATATCCCTCTATTTCTCGAATTGCACTTAGGCCCCATTTCCTTTAAATGTTTTCTTTTTACCCATTTTCTCTTCTTATAATTTAAATCATAATCTTTACATTTATTTCAATTCCACCCCCTCAAACTATTTTATTTCTCTTTTAATTCATTCCTTTAATTTAAAACTAACTCCAATTAATTCTGAAGTTGAAAATTATGATATCTCAACTATTTCGTCTGGATGTTATATCCAAAATTTCTAAATTCTTATTTTATTTAAATTTATTTGTGAACTCTGCCACTTGTATTTATTTTTTTTATTTAGTTTATAATTTACACTTATATTTATTTCCCGGGGTTTACAAAACTTAATTAGGAAGCTAAAAAATTGCAGCTATTACCACATAATACATTAAGTCAATGCCTAAAAAAGGTAGAGTAAAGGCAACTCAAGATAAAAAAAAGTTAGCTCTTAGACTAAATGTGAATCAATCAAGCAAGAAGAGAATAATTGAAAAAGAACACTACCAAAAAAAAAAGAGTGAGTTTAGGGAGAAACAATAATAAAAAACTAAACTAAATGAGGCAGAAACAAGGAAAAGGAAATGATCGACTAGCTAGAGTAGTCATTTAATCCTTATAAACATAAATCTAAGCTTAAAATCACTTGTAAAACTACAAACTACCTGAGTAAATTAAAGTTACCTCTACAATACAAATTCTTCAATAAATGGATTTAAAAGGGAGGAAATTTAATGATTCACAGATCTAGCTGAAAAATCTTTAACACAAATCATTATTAATTATCTGCTACTATTCCATATAGTCAAAATATAAAATAACCATGAAACACTTACATATCAACATACTCGTGTGGGTGCAAACAAGAATCACCGTAAATATATGCATGAGAAATCTTATCCTTGTGTTATCAAAGATTTAGGCCTGTAAAGTTAACACATTTACAATCACAAGAACATATACTTCTAGACTCTTTCACCATATTTTTTTGTAATAAAACAATATTGAAAACACAACAGCTAGCAATCCACATGAATATACATGCATGCATATAGGTATAAAAGTAGTAAGACTTTTACAGGACGAGTAACAAACCATTCTCCAAATAAAATACCATGTGATAATCAAAATTAGCTAAAACTTACTCTTCCTTCCACCAAGTCCTGCTTTCCAATGTTTACCAGGATTCTTCTTCCTTAACAAATGAAAGATTGGGTCACAAGTCATGGTTAATTGGGATATAATTCGAGCAATGTAATTTAACCTTCCAAGAAACCTCTTACTTCATTCTTAGTCTTGGGAGTTGGCATGGCTTGAATCGCCTTTACTTTTTCAGGATCCACTTCTATCCCTTTGTCACTCACCACAAATCCTAACAACTTCCTAGATTTCACCCTAAATGAACACTTTATAGGGTTAAGCCTCAACTTATATTTCCTTAGCCTTTCAAACAATTTCTTCAATATTTGGACATGATTCTCTCCTTCTCTAGATTTAGCAATCATGTCATCCATGTATACTTCAATCTCTTTGTGCATCATGTCATGAAATAAAGTCACCATGGTCCTTTGGTAAGTGGCCACAGCATTCTTAACCCAAATGGCATGACTTTGTAGCAAAATGTTCCCCATGGTGTTACAAAGGTTGTCTTCTCCTTATCTTCTTGCACCATTTTTATTTGATTGTAACCCGAAAACCTGTCAATAAAGGAATATATGGAGCTACGAGTTGCATTGTCAACTAACATGTCTATATGTGGTAAAGGAAAATTATCTTTAGGGCTAGCCCAATTTATGTCCCTAAAGTCCACACAAACTTTGATTTTACCTTCCTTTTGTGGTACTACCACTATGTTTGACACCCACTGTGGATATCTGACTACTTCAAAAAAACCAGCGTTCCATTGTTTTTCGATTTTTGCCTTTATTTTGATCAAAACTTCTACATGAGTTCTTCTTCACTTTTGCTTAATTGACTTGCATCCTCCCTCCTTCCAACAGTACCCTGTGTACTACAATATCCGTAACCAAACTAGGCATATCCTGAGCTCTCTCTGGTTTCAAGTTCCTCTTTAGCGGGTTTCCAACTTGTTCATGTTGTTCTATTAATCTCGTGAATTCCCTAATGCTATTTTCATCCCCTTCTTCCTCTTCTAAAACTATTATGTATTCTCTAAAATTCAGTCATTCATTCTTAGTGTAAAGTGCAGGTGTTGTTTTGGAAGATCCGCTTTTAGGGTTTCCTGAAAGCGGAAAGTGAGTGTAAATGCACCATGAAGAAAAAATAAAAATAAAGATGAACTAAAGATGCATGATCTCATTAAAAGAAAAATTCAGTAAAAAAACAAAGATAAAACCCAATTGACCTCTTGAGCCTCGAATGCCAAAAACTAAAATAAAACAAAAATGACAAAGAAAGGCAAATAACATAGGAAATATCTTAATCTAACAAGCATTGTTTATTACATTTTGAAAACCAATGGAGCTTCTTGGTTCTCCCAATTCTTGGAATTTCTCTCCTTCGGCTAGCTTTCGAATACAGGTACTGATAGTAACTTCCTCCAAAGCATAGATGGTTAATTGCAGTCTTCTTCATCCCTCAACTTCATCTTCTTTCTAGAGTGTTTGACATATAAGGGCTTGTTATGTCCTGTTCCTTCAGCGTCAAGTTCATCTTCGGTGAAATTCAAGTAATTTGAAGCGTGGATCCTCCCTACTAGATGCTCCATAGTCTTTTGTTCAATATCTTGGGGTACATAGGCCTCATTTAGTACCTTTTGCAAAGCATTGCAATGCGACTCAGAGCTAAGTATTAATGACATGATGGAGATCTTGGCAGGGGTCTTCATCAATTGATCCACTATATTATAGTCACTATGCTTCATTAATTTTAGGAACTCATTTGTTTCTTCCACAATCACAAGTTTATTTACCTCCACCTCTTTATCAAAGTCCATTGCCTCTTTTCCCTTAGCTTTTCTTTTTTTTCTAACTCCTTGGAGTGAAACAACGGCCACTCTGGGTCAACCCGCTTATCTCAGTTTGGAACAAAGTCAAAGGAGTTTTGACAATTAAGGTAAAACCATATTTGCCAGCCATTGCCCTATAGTCTGTTTTCTTTGCATACGAGGACTTAGTCAATACCAACTTTGAAAGTCCATTAGCTATTGATTGGATCCTACACTTCTCTATCACCGCTATCCCTCCATTGCCCTCTATCCATTCATGGATAGGATGCCCTTTCTTGTTATGGAATGGTCAAAAGTCATTTTTTCCATGCCTTGTTCAGTTGATTCTTCTAAGTGTCCAGACTATACCAACATATCGTATAGTCTTGTCATGGTCATGTTTAGAGCCTTTTATTTGTTACCAACCTCCACCGCATTCACCCCACTACTTCCTGCAACATGTTTAGGCAAGGGATTTGAATTCATATTGGGTGAATCCTCAAGAGTAACCCATTTGATCATGATCAACGACAATACACTCTTCTTAAAAGCTACGCACGTCTCAATGCTATGACCCTACTAGCATGGTACTCACAAGTCAACTCGGGGTTGTACCAGGTAGGGAAAGGTGGTTGCATAGGTGGTACTGGTAGGGGAGCAATCTACTCGATTCTTAATAATTTGGCATATGACTCCTTTAGGGTTATTGGCAAAGGTGGTAATTGTTCTTCCGGTTGTCTCTCCTTTGGTAATTGTTTTGGTTATTTATAGAGATTTCGTTTGATAGGGATGGTTTGGGATGGAGGATTTTGAAAAGTTGATATTGGTGATTTGGGGGTAGGTGTTTGGTAGTTATGGTAATTTATGTCTTTCCCTCTATACCTATCTTCTAAGTTATTCACCTCAATTTCCTTCTTCTTCCCAACAAAACCCCTCTTCTCTATGGGTACAAGATCAAATCTTCCTCAATTGGTGATTTGCAAAGTTAATTAAAGATTTGTTGCATGATTCTGTTGTTTCATTTCTCCATCTTTATTTGCTTCTTTCCATTTACGTTGTTGTTGTATTTCCTTCTTTCCATTTACGCTGCATATTTTCGCGCTGCATTTAATTGATGATCTACACCTTGATTGCATTTAATTGTTGATTTTCTTCCTTGATTTTAGTCAGCATAATCTCATTCTCTACAGAGTACAACTTTCATGAAGGACTCGAAGGTGAGAAAAAATGTTTTGATGGACGACATTGACCCACAATCCACTTTGTCAAAATGGTTTTGAAGAAACGAATTTTCGCGGGCAGCGGCCAAATAATTTTTTTTAGTGCAAATTCTGAGCCGTTTTATCCAACCTTAAACAAATGGTAAAAAAAATATAACCCCTCACGACAGTCAAACAACATAAATTATTGTGACTTTTCTTCAGCCAACCCCCCCTCTTTTTCCAATAGGACTAATTAACTTTTCTCAAATTTTAAATTTTTTCTCTACTTATCCCAATAAATCCTTGAAACATTAAACTTGGTTTCCGAATAAAACATGCACATCTCAGGTCAAAATCATTCTAGCGACAAGATTTTTCTTTTTTTATAATAGACATTAAAATAGAGATATCTTATGATTCTAATATCCAAATCAGTCCACTCAAACCCAAAGTTAATCTAATGATGTAGTACGAAAACTTTCATGAAGATCAGAAAGTGAGGAAAAAATCAATTTGATTGACACAATCAACCCGCAATCTTCTTGGGCAAATCTGTTTTCAAAGAAAAGGATTTCCTACTTTTACACCAGACATTCTAACACAAATATCTTGAGATTCTAATATCCAAATAAGGCAATTAAAAAACAAAAATTCATCTAAACGTGCAGGATCACAACTTTCATAACGGACCCAAAGTGCAAAAAAAATCATTTTTGATGGACAAAATCGACCTGCAATCTCCTTGGTCAAAATTGTTCGAAGAAAAGAATTTCCTGCTTTTACACTAATTATTCTAACACGAATATCTTGAGATTTTGATATCCAAAATCAAGTGATTCAAAATCAAAATTCATCTACAAGTGTCGTATTCCAACTTTCAAGAAGGACCTAAAGTGAGAAATAACATTTTGATGGACATAATCTACCCGCAATTTGCTTGGTCAAAATTGTTTTGTAGAAAGGATTTCACGCCATTGGCTAATCTTTTTTTGAAATTCTGAGCGATAAGCTGAAACCTAAATTGGGTTTCTTGAATAAAACTTTTGTGATATCGCAGGTCAGATTATCCTTGCAGAGGGTTTTTAATCTTTTATACTTGACATTCATATGCAACTATCTGTGAGAGTCTGATATCCAAATAGGCCAACCCCCCCCCCCTGAAACCCAAATCATCTACACGTACAGGATTACAACTTTCATGAAGGACCAACAAGTTGTGAGAAAATTATTATTGGACAAAGATAAACATCAGGGATCACTTTTTTTCTTTTTAGAATTGAGCAGAATCTAAACTCTTACGCAATTTTTACGTAACAGAATTGGAACCCAGGCTAAACAACCTCGAAATAACCTCAAATTCAATATTTAGTATTTCAATACCAAACTAAAACCAACTCTCAAATTATAGGTCGTTGTCATACTTCTAGATACTCAACCCCTTGTGTGATCAACTTGCGGCAGAAATGAACATCCAATTGAAAACTCTAGTATATGAAATCGAAAAAGGCTCAAATATAATATATCATGCGATATCAACCCCAAGACACAGAATGTAAAGTTTCAATTGATTCTGAAGTGTTTGTCTAAGGGTTCACTAAGGTAGTGTTTCTGCGGCAGAAATGAATCTCGATAAACAACCTCAAGAAATCAATATTAGAATAAGCCCAAATTTGACCTCTGATCTCATCTCAACCCCAATAGACGGAATATGAAGTTTCAATTGATTCCCATGTGCTTTGCTTACGTTTCCCCAGAGTAATGTTTTCTGCGGCAAGATTTCAATGATTCTTCAGATTTCAACTAATCCCTCTATCTCTCTTTCTTTTCTTTTCTGTTTTTTTTCTTCATATACTGAAATGAAGAGACAGAAAACGATGAAATGGAACCACTCTTTTTTTTTTTTATTAACACAATGAACAAGGAGATGAACACAAACACTGGAAAACTTCAAGGAACACTAGAAAAAAAAAAGCATTGGACAGAGATAAACATCAGGGATCACTTTTTTTCTTTTTAGAATTGAGCAGAATCTAAACTCTTACGCAATTTTTACGTAACAGAATTGGAACCCAGGCTAAACAACCTCGAAATAACCTCAAATTCAATATTTATTATTTCAATACCAAACTAAAACCAACTCTCAAATTATAGGTCGTTGTCATACTTCTAGATACTCAACCCCTTGTGTGATCAACTTGCGGCAGAAATGAACATCCAATTGAAAACTCTAGTATATGAAATCGAAAAAGGCTCAAATATAATATATCATGCGATATCAACCCCAAGACACAGAATGTAAAGTTTCAATTGATTCTGAAGTGTTTGTCTAAGGGTTCACTAAGGTAGTGTTTCTGCGGCAGAAATGAATCTCGATAAACAACCTCAAGAAATCAATATTAGAATAAGCCCAAATTTGACCTCTGATCTCATCTCAACCCCAATAGACGGAATATGAAGTTTCAATTGATTCCCATGTGCTTTGCTTACGTTTCCCCAGAGTAATGTTTTCTGCGGCAAGATTTCAATGATTCTTCAGATTTCAACTAATCCCTCTATCTCTCTTTCTTTTCTTTTCTGTTTTTTTTCTTCATATACTGAAATGAAGAGACAGAAAACGATGAAATGGAACCACTCTTTTTTTTTTTTATTAACACAATGAACAAGGAGATGAACACAAACACTGGAAAACTTCAAGGAACACTAGAAAAAAAAAAGCATTGGACAAAGATAAACATCAGGGATCACTTTTTTTCTTTTTAGAATTGAGCAGAATCTAAACTCTTACGCAATTTTTACGTAACAGAATTGGAACCCAGGCTAAACAACCTCGAAATAACCTCAAATTCAATATTTAGTATTTCAATACCAAACTAAAACCAACTCTCAAATTATAGGTCGTTGTCATACTTCTAGATACTCAACCCCTTGTGTGATCAACTTGCGGCAGAAATGAACATCCAATTGAAAACTCTAGTATATGAAATCGAAAAAGGCTCAAATATAATATATCATGCGATATCAACCCCAAGACACAGAATGTAAAGTTTCAATTGATTCTGAAGTGTTTGTCTAAGGGTTCACTAAGGTAGTGTTTCTGCGGCAGAAATGAATCTCGATAAACAACCTCAAGAAATCAATATTAGAATAAGCCCAAATTTGACCTCTGATCTCATCTCAACCCCAATAGACGGAATATGAAGTTTCAATTGATTCCCATGTGCTTTGCTTACGTTTCCCCAGAGTAATGTTTTCTGCGGCAAGATTTCAATGATTCTTCAGATTTCAACTAATCCCTCTATCTCTCTTTCTTTTCTTTTCTGTTTTTTTTCTTCATATACTGAAATGAAGAGACAGAAAACGATGAAATGGAACCACTCTTTTTTTTTTTTATTAACACAATGAACAAGGAGATGAACACAAACACTGGAAAACTTCAAGGAACACTAGAAAAAAAAAAGCATTGGACAAAGATAAACATCAGGGATCACTTTTTTTCTTTTTAGAATTGAGCAGAATCTAAACTCTTACGCAATTTTTACGTAACAGAATTGGAACCCAGGCTAAACAACCTCGAAATAACCTCAAATTCAATATTTAGTATTTCAATACCAAACTAAAACCAACTCTCAAATTATAGGTCGTTGTCATACTTCTAGATACTCAACCCCTTGTGTGATCAACTTGCGGCAGAAATGAACATCCAATTGAAAACTCTAGTATATGAAATCGAAAAAGGCTCAAATATAATATATCATGCGATATCAACCCCAAGACACAGAATGTAAAGTTTCAATTGATTCTGAAGTGTTTGTCTAAGGGTTCACTAAGGTAGTGTTTCTGCGGCAGAAATGAATCTCGATAAACAACCTCAAGAAATCAATATTAGAATAAGCCCAAATTTGACCTCTGATCTCATCTCAACCCCAATAGACGGAATATGAAGTTTCAATTGATTCCCATGTGCTTTGCTTACGTTTCCCCAGAGTAATGTTTTCTGCGGCAAGATTTCAATGATTCTTCAGATTTCAACTAATCCCTCTATCTCTCTTTCTTTTCTTTTCTGTTTTTTTTCTTCATATACTGAAATGAAGAGACAGAAAACGATGAAATGGAACCACTCTTTTTTTTTTTTATTAACACAATGAACAAGGAGATGAACACAAACACTGGAAAACTTCAAGGAACACTAGAAAAAAAAAAGCATTGGACAAAGATAAACATCAGGGATCACTTTTTTTCTTTTTAGAATTGAGCAGAATCTAAACTCTTACGCAATTTTTACGTAACAGAATTGGAACCCAGGCTAAACAACCTCGAAATAACCTCAAATTCAATATTTAGTATTTCAATACCAAACTAAAACCAACTCTCAAATTATAGGTCGTTGTCATACTTCTAGATACTCAACCCCTTGTGTGATCAACTTGCGGCAGAAATGAACATCCAATTGAAAACTCTAGTATATGAAATCGAAAAAGGCTCAAATATAATATATCATGCGATATCAACCCCAAGACACAGAATGTAAAGTTTCAATTGATTCTGAAGTGTTTGTCTAAGGGTTCACTAAGGTAGTGTTTCTGCGGCAGAAATGAATCTCGATAAACAACCTCAAGAAATCAATATTAGAATAAGCCCAAATTTGACCTCTGATCTCATCTCAACCCCAATAGACGGAATATGAAGTTTCAATTGATTCCCATGTGCTTTGCTTACGTTTCCCCAGAGTAATGTTTTCTGCGGCAAGATTTCAATGATTCTTCAGATTTCAACTAATCCCTCTATCTCTCTTTCTTTTCTTTTCTGTTTTTTTTCTTCATATACTGAAATGAAGAGACAGAAAACGATGAAATGGAACCACTCTTTTTTTTTTTTATTAACACAATGAACAAGGAGATGAACACAAACACTGGAAAACTTCAAGGAACACTAGAAAAAAAAAAGCATTGGACAAAGATAAACATCAGGGATCACTTTTTTTCTTTTTAGAATTGAGCAGAATCTAAACTCTTACGCAATTTTTACGTAACAGAATTGGAACCCAGGCTAAACAACCTCGAAATAACCTCAAATTCAATATTTAGTATTTCAATACCAAACTAAAACCAACTCTCAAATTATAGGTCGTTGTCATACTTCTAGATACTCAACCCCTTGTGTGATCAACTTGCGGCAGAAATGAACATCCAATTGAAAACTCTAGTATATGAAATCGAAAAAGGCTCAAATATAATATATCATGCGATATCAACCCCAAGACACAGAATGTAAAGTTTCAATTGATTCTGAAGTGTTTGTCTAAGGGTTCACTAAGGTAGTGTTTCTGCGGCAGAAATGAATCTCGATAAACAACCTCAAGAAATCAATATTAGAATAAGCCCAAATTTGACCTCTGATCTCATCTCAACCCCAATAGACGGAATATGAAGTTTCAATTGATTCCCATGTGCTTTGCTTACGTTTCCCCAGAGTAATGTTTTCTGCGGCAAGATTTCAATGATTCTTCAGATTTCAACTAATCCCTCTATCTCTCTTTCTTTTCTTTTCTGTTTTTTTTCTTCATATACTGAAATGAAGAGACAGAAAACGATGAAATGGAACCACTCTTTTTTTTTTTTATTAACACAATGAACAAGGAGATGAACACAAACACTGGAAAACTTCAAGGAACACTAGAAAAAAAAAAGCATTGGACAAAGATAAACATCAGGGATCACTTTTTTTCTTTTTAGAATTGAGCAGAATCTAAACTCTTACGCAATTTTTACGTAACAGAATTGGAACCCAGGCTAAACAACCTCGAAATAACCTCAAATTCAATATTTAGTATTTCAATACCAAACTAAAACCAACTCTCAAATTATAGGTCGTTGTCATACTTCTAGATACTCAACCCCTTGTGTGATCAACTTGCGGCAGAAATGAACATCCAATTGAAAACTCTAGTATATGAAATCGAAAAAGGCTCAAATATAATATATCATGCGATATCAACCCCAAGACACAGAATGTAAAGTTTCAATTGATTCTGAAGTGTTTGTCTAAGGGTTCACTAAGGTAGTGTTTCTGCGGCAGAAATGAATCTCGATAAACAACCTCAAGAAATCAATATTAGAATAAGCCCAAATTTGACCTCTGATCTCATCTCAACCCCAATAGACGGAATATGAAGTTTCAATTGATTCCCATGTGCTTTGCTTACGTTTCCCCAGAGTAATGTTTTCTGCGGCAAGATTTCAATGATTCTTCAGATTTCAACTAATCCCTCTATCTCTCTTTCTTTTCTTTTCTGTTTTTTTTCTTCATATACTGAAATGAAGAGACAGAAAACGATGAAATGGAACCACTCTTTTTTTTTTTTATTAACACAATGAACAAGGAGATGAACACAAACACTGGAAAACTTCAAGGAACACTAGAAAAAAAAAAGCATTGGACAAAGATAAACATCAGGGATCACTTTTTTTCTTTTTAGAATTGAGCAGAATCTAAACTCTTACGCAATTTTTACGTAACAGAATTGGAACCCAGGCTAAACAACCTCGAAATAACCTCAAATTCAATATTTAGTATTTCAATACCAAACTAAAACCAACTCTCAAATTATAGGTCGTTGTCATACTTCTAGATACTCAACCCCTTGTGTGATCAACTTGCGGCAGAAATGAACATCCAATTGAAAACTCTAGTATATGAAATCGAAAAAGGCTCAAATATAATATATCATGCGATATCAACCCCAAGACACAGAATGTAAAGTTTCAATTGATTCTGAAGTGTTTGTCTAAGGGTTCACTAAGGTAGTGTTTCTGCGGCAGAAATGAATCTCGATAAACAACCTCAAGAAATCAATATTAGAATAAGCCCAAATTTGACCTCTGATCTCATCTCAACCCCAATAGACGGAATATGAAGTTTCAATTGATTCCCATGTGCTTTGCTTACGTTTCCCCAGAGTAATGTTTTCTGCGGCAAGATTTCAATGATTCTTCAGATTTCAACTAATCCCTCTATCTCTCTTTCTTTTCTTTTCTGTTTTTTTTCTTCATATACTGAAATGAAGAGACAGAAAACGATGAAATGGAACCACTCTTTTTTTTTTTTATTAACACAATGAACAAGGAGATGAACACAAACACTGGAAAACTTCAAGGAACACTAGAAAAAAAAAAGCATTGGACAAAGATAAACATCAGGGATCACTTTTTTTCTTTTTAGAATTGAGCAGAATCTAAACTCTTACGCAATTTTTACGTAACAGAATTGGAACCCAGGCTAAACAACCTCGAAATAACCTCAAATTCAATATTTAGTATTTCAATACCAAACTAAAACCAACTCTCAAATTATAGGTCGTTGTCATACTTCTAGATACTCAACCCCTTGTGTGATCAACTTGCGGCAGAAATGAACATCCAATTGAAAACTCTAGTATATGAAATCGAAAAAGGCTCAAATATAATATATCATGCGATATCAACCCCAAGACACAGAATGTAAAGTTTCAATTGATTCTGAAGTGTTTGTCTAAGGGTTCACTAAGGTAGTGTTTCTGCGGCAGAAATGAATCTCGATAAACAACCTCAAGAAATCAATATTAGAATAAGCCCAAATTTGACCTCTGATCTCATCTCAACCCCAATAGACGGAATATGAAGTTTCAATTGATTCCCATGTGCTTTGCTTACGTTTCCCCAGAGTAATGTTTTCTGCGGCAAGATTTCAATGATTCTTCAGATTTCAACTAATCCCTCTATCTCTCTTTCTTTTCTTTTCTGTTTTTTTTCTTCATATACTGAAATGAAGAGACAGAAAACGATGAAATGGAACCACTCTTTTTTTTTTTTATTAACACAATGAACAAGGAGATGAACACAAACACTGGAAAACTTCAAGGAACACTAGAAAAAAAAAAGCATTGGACAAAGATAAACATCAGGGATCACTTTTTTTCTTTTTAGAATTGAGCAGAATCTAAACTCTTACGCAATTTTTACGTAACAGAATTGGAACCCAGGCTAAACAACCTCGAAATAACCTCAAATTCAATATTTAGTATTTCAATACCAAACTAAAACCAACTCTCAAATTATAGGTCGTTGTCATACTTCTAGATACTCAACCCCTTGTGTGATCAACTTGCGGCAGAAATGAACATCCAATTGAAAACTCTAGTATATGAAATCGAAAAAGGCTCAAATATAATATATCATGCGATATCAACCCCAAGACACAGAATGTAAAGTTTCAATTGATTCTGAAGTGTTTGTCTAAGGGTTCACTAAGGTAGTGTTTCTGCGGCAGAAATGAATCTCGATAAACAACCTCAAGAAATCAATATTAGAATAAGCCCAAATTTGACCTCTGATCTCATCTCAACCCCAATAGACGGAATATGAAGTTTCAATTGATTCCCATGTGCTTTGCTTACGTTTCCCCAGAGTAATGTTTTCTGCGGCAAGATTTCAATGATTCTTCAGATTTCAACTAATCCCTCTATCTCTCTTTCTTTTCTTTTCTGTTTTTTTTCTTCATATACTGAAATGAAGAGACAGAAAACGATGAAATGGAACCACTCTTTTTTTTTTTTATTAACACAATGAACAAGGAGATGAACACAAACACTGGAAAACTTCAAGGAACACTAGAAAAAAAAAAGCATTGGACAAAGATAAACATCAGGGATCACTTTTTTTCTTTTTAGAATTGAGCAGAATCTAAACTCTTACGCAATTTTTACGTAACAGAATTGGAACCCAGGCTAAACAACCTCGAAATAACCTCAAATTCAATATTTAGTATTTCAATACCAAACTAAAACCAACTCTCAAATTATAGGTCGTTGTCATACTTCTAGATACTCAACCCCTTGTGTGATCAACTTGCGGCAGAAATGAACATCCAATTGAAAACTCTAGTATATGAAATCGAAAAAGGCTCAAATATAATATATCATGCGATATCAACCCCAAGACACAGAATGTAAAGTTTCAATTGATTCTGAAGTGTTTGTCTAAGGGTTCACTAAGGTAGTGTTTCTGCGGCAGAAATGAATCTCGATAAACAACCTCAAGAAATCAATATTAGAATAAGCCCAAATTTGACCTCTGATCTCATCTCAACCCCAATAGACGGAATATGAAGTTTCAATTGATTCCCATGTGCTTTGCTTACGTTTCCCCAGAGTAATGTTTTCTGCGGCAAGATTTCAATGATTCTTCAGATTTCAACTAATCCCTCTATCTCTCTTTCTTTTCTTTTCTGTTTTTTTTCTTCATATACTGAAATGAAGAGACAGAAAACGATGAAATGGAACCACTCTTTTTTTTTTTTATTAACACAATGAACAAGGAGATGAACACAAACACTGGAAAACTTCAAGGAACACTAGAAAAAAAAAAGCATTGGACAGAGATAAACATCAGGGATCACTTTTTTTCTTTTTAGAATTGAGCAGAATCTAAACTCTTACGCAATTTTTACGTAACAGAATTGGAACCCAGGCTAAACAACCTCGAAATAACCTCAAATTCAATATTTAGTATTTCAATACCAAACTAAAACCAACTCTCAAATTATAGGTCGTTGTCATACTTCTAGATACTCAACCCCTTGTGTGATCAACTTGCGGCAGAAATGAACATCCAATTGAAAACTCTAGTATATGAAATCGAAAAAGGCTCAAATATAATATATCATGCGATATCAACCCCAAGACACAGAATGTAAAGTTTCAATTGATTCTGAAGTGTTTGTCTAAGGGTTCACTAAGGTAGTGTTTCTGCGGCAGAAATGAATCTCGATAAACAACCTCAAGAAATCAATATTAGAATAAGCCCAAATTTGACCTCTGATCTCATCTCAACCCCAATAGACGGAATATGAAGTTTCAATTGATTCCCATGTGCTTTGCTTACGTTTCCCCAGAGTAATGTTTTCTGCGGCAAGATTTCAATGATTCTTCAGATTTCAACTAATCCCTCTATCTCTCTTTCTTTTCTTTTCTGTTTTTTTTCTTCATATACTGAAATGAAGAGACAGAAAACGATGAAATGGAACCACTCTTTTTTTTTTTTATTAACACAATGAACAAGGAGATGAACACAAACACTGGAAAACTTCAAGGAACACTAGAAAAAAAAAAGCATTGGACAGAGATAAACATCAGGGATCACTTTTTTTCTTTTTAGAATTGAGCAGAATCTAAACTCTTACGCAATTTTTACGTAACAGAATTGGAACCCAGGCTAAACAACCTCGAAATAACCTCAAATTCAATATTTATTATTTCAATACCAAACTAAAACCAACTCTCAAATTATAGGTCGTTGTCATACTTCTAGATACTCAACCCCTTGTGTGATCAACTTGCGGCAGAAATGAACATCCAATTGAAAACTCTAGTATATGAAATCGAAAAAGGCTCAAATATAATATATCATGCGATATCAACCCCAAGACACAGAATGTAAAGTTTCAATTGATTCTGAAGTGTTTGTCTAAGGGTTCACTAAGGTAGTGTTTCTGCGGCAGAAATGAATCTCGATAAACAACCTCAAGAAATCAATATTAGAATAAGCCCAAATTTGACCTCTGATCTCATCTCAACCCCAATAGACGGAATATGAAGTTTCAATTGATTCCCATGTGCTTTGCTTACGTTTCCCCAGAGTAATGTTTTCTGCGGCAAGATTTCAATGATTCTTCAGATTTCAACTAATCCCTCTATCTCTCTTTCTTTTCTTTTCTGTTTTTTTTCTTCATATACTGAAATGAAGAGACAGAAAACGATGAAATGGAACCACTCTTTTTTTTTTTTATTAACACAATGAACAAGGAGATGAACACAAACACTGGAAAACTTCAAGGAACACTAGAAAAAAAAAAGCATTGGACAGAGATAAACATCAGGGATCACTTTTTTTCTTTTTAGAATTGAGCAGAATCTAAACTCTTACGCAATTTTTACGTAACAGAATTGGAACCCAGGCTAAACAACCTCGAAATAACCTCAAATTCAATATTTATTATTTCAATACCAAACTAAAACCAACTCTCAAATTATAGGTCGTTGTCATACTTCTAGATACTCAACCCCTTGTGTGATCAACTTGCGGCAGAAATGAACATCCAATTGAAAACTCTAGTATATGAAATCGAAAAAGGCTCAAATATAATATATCATGCGATATCAACCCCAAGACACAGAATGTAAAGTTTCAATTGATTCTGAAGTGTTTGTCTAAGGGTTCACTAAGGTAGTGTTTCTGCGGCAGAAATGAATCTCGATAAACAACCTCAAGAAATCAATATTAGAATAAGCCCAAATTTGACCTCTGATCTCATCTCAACCCCAATAGACGGAATATGAAGTTTCAATTGATTCCCATGTGCTTTGCTTACGTTTCCCCAGAGTAATGTTTTCTGCGGCAAGATTTCAATGATTCTTCAGATTTCAACTAATCCCTCTATCTCTCTTTCTTTTCTTTTCTGTTTTTTTTCTTCATATACTGAAATGAAGAGACAGAAAACGATGAAATGGAACCACTCTTTTTTTTTTTTATTAACACAATGAACAAGGAGATGAACACAAACACTGGAAAACTTCAAGGAACACTAGAAAAAAAAAAGCATTGGACAGAGATAAACATCAGGGATCACTTTTTTTCTTTTTAGAATTGAGCAGAATCTAAACTCTTACGCAATTTTTACGTAACAGAATTGGAACCCAGGCTAAACAACCTCGAAATAACCTCAAATTCAATATTTATTATTTCAATACCAAACTAAAACCAACTCTCAAATTATAGGTCGTTGTCATACTTCTAGATACTCAACCCCTTGTGTGATCAACTTGCGGCAGAAATGAACATCCAATTGAAAACTCTAGTATATGAAATCGAAAAAGGCTCAAATATAATATATCATGCGATATCAACCCCAAGACACAGAATGTAAAGTTTCAATTGATTCTGAAGTGTTTGTCTAAGGGTTCACTAAGGTAGTGTTTCTGCGGCAGAAATGAATCTCGATAAACAACCTCAAGAAATCAATATTAGAATAAGCCCAAATTTGACCTCTGATCTCATCTCAACCCCAATAGACGGAATATGAAGTTTCAATTGATTCCCATGTGCTTTGCTTACGTTTCCCCAGAGTAATGTTTTCTGCGGCAAGATTTCAATGATTCTTCAGATTTCAACTAATCCCTCTATCTCTCTTTCTTTTCTTTTCTGTTTTTTTTCTTCATATACTGAAATGAAGAGACAGAAAACGATGAAATGGAACCACTCTTTTTTTTTTTTATTAACACAATGAACAAGGAGATGAACACAAACACTGGAAAACTTCAAGGAACACTAGAAAAAAAAAAGCATTGGACAAAGATAAACATCAGGGATCACTTTTTTTCTTTTTAGAATTGAGCAGAATCTAAACTCTTACGCAATTTTTACGTAACAGAATTGGAACCCAGGCTAAACAACCTCGAAATAACCTCAAATTCAATATTTAGTATTTCAATACCAAACTAAAACCAACTCTCAAATTATAGGTCGTTGTCATACTTCTAGATACTCAACCCCTTGTGTGATCAACTTGCGGCAGAAATGAACATCCAATTGAAAACTCTAGTATATGAAATCGAAAAAGGCTCAAATATAATATATCATGCGATATCAACCCCAAGACACAGAATGTAAAGTTTCAATTGATTCTGAAGTGTTTGTCTAAGGGTTCACTAAGGTAGTGTTTCTGCGGCAGAAATGAATCTCGATAAACAACCTCAAGAAATCAATATTAGAATAAGCCCAAATTTGACCTCTGATCTCATCTCAACCCCAATAGACGGAATATGAAGTTTCAATTGATTCCCATGTGCTTTGCTTACGTTTCCCCAGAGTAATGTTTTCTGCGGCAAGATTTCAATGATTCTTCAGATTTCAACTAATCCCTCTATCTCTCTTTCTTTTCTTTTCTGTTTTTTTTCTTCATATACTGAAATGAAGAGACAGAAAACGATGAAATGGAACCACTCTTTTTTTTTTTATTAACACAATGAACAAGGAGATGAACACAAACACCGGAAACCTTCAAGGAACACTAGAAAAAAAAAGCATTGGACAGAGATAAACATCAGGGATCACTTATTTTCTTTTTAGAATTGAGCAGAATCTAAACTCTTACGCAATTTTTACGTAACAGAATTGGAACCCAGGCTAAACAACCTCGAAATAACCTCAAATTCAATATTTAGTATTTCAATACCAAACTAAAACCAACTCTCAAATTATAGGTGGTTGTCATACTTCTAGATACTCAACCCCTTGTGTGATCAACTTGCGGCAGAAATGAACATCCAATTGAAAACTCTAGTATATGAAATAGATAAAGGCTCAAATATAATATATCATGCGATATCAACCCCAAGACACAGAATGTAACGTTTCAATTGATTCGGAAGTGTTTGTCTAAGGGTTCACTAAGGTAGTGTTTCTGCGGCAGAAATGAATCTCGAAAAACAACCTCAAGAAATCAATATTAGAATAAGCCCAAATTTGACCTCTGATCTCATCTCAACCCCAATAGACGGAATATGAAGTTTCAATTGATTCCCATGTGCTTTGCTTACGTTTCCCCAGAGTAATGTTTTCTGCGGCAAGATTTCAATGATTCTTCAGATTTCAACTAATCCCTCTATCTCTCTTTCTTTTCTTTTCTGTTTTTTTTCTTCATATACTGAAATGAAGAGACAGAAAACGATGAAATGGAACCACTCTTTTTTTTTTTTATTAACACAATGAACAAGGAGATGAACACAAACACTGGAAAACTTCAAGGAACACTAGAAAAAAAAAAGCATTGGACAGAGATAAACATCAGGGATCACTTTTTTTCTTTTTAGAATTGAGCAGAATCTAAACTCTTACGCAATTTTTACGTAACAGAATTGGAACCCAGGCTAAACAACCTCGAAATAACCTCAAATTCAATATTTAGTATTTCAATACCAAACTAAAACCAACTCTCAAATTATAGGTGGTTGTCATACTTCTAGATACTCAACCCCTTGTGTGATCAACTTGCGGCAGAAATGAACATCCAATTGAAAACTCTAGTATATGAAATCGAAAAAGGCTCAAATATAATATATCATGCGATATCAACCCCAAGACACAGAATGTAAAGTTTCAATTGATTCTGAAGTGTTTGTCTAAGGGTTCACTAAGGTAGTGTTTCTGCGGCAGAAATGAATCTCGATAAACAACCTCAAGAAATCAATATTAGAATAAGCCCAAATTTGACCTATGATCTCATCTCAACCCCAATAGACGGAATATGAAGTTTCAATTGATTCCCATGTGCTTTGCTTACGTTTCCCCAGAGTAATGTTTTCTGCGGCAAGATTTCAATGATTCTTCAGATTTCAACTAATCCCTCTATCTCTCTTTCTTTTCTTTTCTGTTTTTTTTCTTAATATACTGAAATGAAGAGACAGAAAACGATGAAATGGAACCACTCTTTTTTTTTTTTATTAACACAATGAACAAGGAGATGAACACAAACACCGGAAACCTTCAAGGAACACTAGAAAAAAAAAGCATTGGACAAAGATAAACATCAGGGATCACTTTTTTTCTTTTTAGAATTGAGCAGAATCTAAACTCTTACGCAATTTTTACGTAACAGAATTGGAACCCAGGCTAAACAACCTCGAAATAACCTCAAATTCAATATTTAGTATTTCAATACCAAACTAAAACCAACTCTCAAATTATAGGTGGTTGTCATACTTCTAGATACTCAACCCCTTGTGTGATCAACTTGCGGCAGAAATGAACATCCAATTGAAAACTCTAGTATATGAAATCGAAAAAGGCTCAAATATAATATATCATGCGATATCAACCCCAAGACACAGAATGTAAAGTTTCAATTGATTCTGAAGTGTTTGTCTAAGGGTTCACTAAGGTAGTGTTTCTGCGGCAGAAATGAATCTCGATAAACAACCTCAAGAAATCAATATTAGAATAAGCCCAAATTTGACCTATGATCTCATCTCAACCCCAGAGTAATGTTTTCTGCGGCAAGATTTCAATGATTCTTCAGATTTCAACTAATCCCTCTATCTCTCTTTCTTTTCTTTTCTGTTTTTTTTCTTAATATACTGAAATGAAGAGACAGAAAACGATGAAATGGAACCACTCTTTTTTTTTTTTATTAACACAATGAACAAGGAGATGAACACAAACATTGGAAAACTTCAAGGAACACTAGAAAAAAAAAAGCATTGGACAAAGATAAACATCAGGGATCACTTTTTTTCTTTTTAGAATTGAGCAGAATCTAAACTCTTACGCAATTTTTACGTAACAGAATTGGAACCCAGGCTAAACAACCTCGAAATAACCTCAAATTCAATATTTAGTATTTCACTACCAAACTAAAACCAACTCTCAAATTATAGGTGGTTGTCATACTTCTAGATACTCAACCCCTTGTGTGATCAACTTGCGGCAGAAATGAACATCCAATTGAAAACTCTAGTATATGAAATCGAAAAAGGCTCAAATATAATATATCATGCGATATCAACCCCAAGACACAGAATGTAAAGTTTCAATTGATTCTGAAGTGTTTGTCTAAGGGTTCACTAAGGTAGTGTTTCTGCGGCAGAAATGAATCTCGATAAACAACCTCAAGAAATCAATATTAGAATAAGCCCAAATTTGACCTATGATCTCATCTCAACCCCAATAGACGGAATATGAAGTTTCAATTGATTCCCATGTGCTTTCCTTACGTTTCCCCAGAGTAATGTTTTCTGCGGCAAGATTTCAATGATTCTTCAGATTTCAACTAATCCCTCTATCTCTCTTTCTTTTCTTTTCTGTTTTTTTTCTTAATATACTGAAATGAAGAGACAGAAAATGATGAAATGGAACCACTCTTTTTTTTTATTAACACAATGAACAAGGAGATGAACACAAACACCGGAAACCTTCAAGGAACACTAGAAAAAAAAAGCATTGGACAAAGATAAACATCAGGGATCACTTTTTTTCTTTTTAGAATTGAGCAGAATCTAAACTCTTACGCAATTTTTACGTAACAGAATTGGAACCCAGGCTAAACAACCTCGAAATAACCTCAAATTCAATATTTAGTATTTCAATACCAAACTAAAACCAACTCTCAAATTATAGGTGGTTGTCATACTTCTAGATACTCAACCCCTTGTGTGATCAACTTGCGGCAGAAATGAACATCCAATTGAAAACTCTAGTATATGAAATCGAAAAAGGCTCAAATATAATATATCATGCGATATCAACCCCAAGACACAGAATGTAAAGTTTCAATTGATTCTGAAGTGTTTGTCTAAGGGTTCACTAAGGTAGTGTTTCTGCGGCAGAAATGAATCTCGATAAACAACCTGAAGAAATCAATATTAGAATAAGCCCAAATTTGACCTATGATCTCATCTCAACCCCAATAGACGGAATATGAAGTTTCAATTGATTCCCATGTGCTTTGCTTACGTTTCCCCAGAGTAATGTTTTCTGCGGCAAGATTTCAATGATTCTTCAGATTTCAACTAATCCCTCTATCTCTCTTTCTTTTCTTTGCTGTTTTTTTTCTTAATATACTGAAATGAAGAGACAGAAAACGATGAAATGGAACCACTCTTTTTTTTTTATTAACACAATGAACAAGGAGATGAACACAAACACCGGAAACCTTCAAGGAACACTAGAAAAAAAAAGCATTGGACAAAGATAAACATCAGGGATCACTTTTTTTCTTTTTAGAATTGAGCAGAATCTAAACTCTTACGCAATTTTTACGTAACAGAATTGGAACCCAGGCTAAACAACCTCGAAATAACCTCAAATTCAATATTTAGTATTTCAATACCAAACTAAAACCAACTCTCAAATTATAGGTCGTTGTCATACTTCTAGATACTCAACCCCTTGTGTGATCAACTTGCGGCAGAAATGAACATCCAATTGAAAACTCTAGTATATGAAATCGAAAAAGGCTCAAATATAATATATCATGCGATATCAACCCCAAGACACAGAATGTAAAGTTTCAATTGATTCTGAAGTGTTTGTCTAAGGGTTCACTAAGGTAGTGTTTCTGCGGCAGAAATGAATCTCGATAAACAACCTGAAGAAATCAATATTAGAATAAGCCCAAATTTGACCTATGATCTCATCTCAACCCCAATAGACGGAATATGAAGTTTCAATTGATTCCCATGTGCTTTGCTTACGTTTCCCCAGAGTAATGTTTTCTGCGGCAAGATTTCAATGATTCTTCAGATTTCAACTAATCCCTCTATCTCTCTTTCTTTTCTTTTCTGTTTTTTTTCTTAATATACTGAAATGAAGAGACAGAAAACGATGAAATGGAACCACTCTTTTTTTTTTATTAACACAATGAACAAGGAGATGAACACAAACACCGGAAACCTTCAAGGAACACTAGAAAAAAAAAAGCATTGGACAAAGATAAACATCAGGGATCACTTTTTTTCTTTTTAGAATTGAGCAGAATCTAGTACAAGTTGAATTTTAGTAGCAGTCAAGCATTACACACCTATACATATATTTGAGTTAATATATCATGATGTTTAAAGTAGACTTTTAATGATAAATAATTGTAAAAGGATGTAAAAATTGAATTTTGGAAAATGTAAGGAATAGTAGAATTGACAAGTTATGAAATAACATAATTCATCCCAATTATCAGAGTTTATTTAATGACTAAGCATTTAAAATATTGAGTAGTAAATGAGTGGTATTAGAGGTGTTTGTTCATTAGATGACCATGAATTTAAATGATAAATTTACCATAAAGGGTTTATAGTCGACTTTCTTTGTGATTATTCATGATAGTGAACCTTATTGTAGAATTTAGGAATATCATATATTTATCATATAATGTAAATTCAGTATTGTTTTTTGAGATGTAGTTAAATATATTATTAAACACACATGTATTAACTTAACTTTTCTAAATCATTGTAGTATTTTGCATAATTAGGTCTCTTAGGTAGATGAGAGAGAGATCATCTAGAGTAGTTACGTAGAGTCTGCCTTGCATAGTTACGTTCGGTGACCCTTAACTAGAGTTATAAAATTCCAAATTAAATGAAACAAGTTTCCTTGGATAGTATAGATCTAGAACTGCAACTCCTCTACAGGAAATTGATCCTAAGTCCTTTGTTTTTCCACTCAGATTCTCTCTGAAAGTCAAGAGATGAATCTGTCTAGTTGTTAACTTCTGCATAATATACATATGGCTGAAACTTGGCCTTGGGAACTCATCATCTTCATGCTCAATCATTCATTACACAAACATTCACATCTAACACAACATATTCTAATTATTTTGCAAAACACATAATCTTCCCTTAATGGTCAGCCATGGCCTTTCTTAGGGGCTCCCCTTTTTCTTTCCATTTGTCTTGCCATTAGCTCTCATTTCATCCCATTTCATGCCACATTCATCAATTACACACAATTCCACATTCCACCTAAAAGTTTCCAAGAACCCTAACCTAATCTTAGAAAGAAAAATCATGCAATTTAACCATAAATTCAAGAATCTTTTATATGCATATTAGAAACACCATACCAAGGAAGATTTAAGATCCTACTAGCTTGTGAAATCACAATATCCTCCTCCTCTTTTTCTTCTTGTTGTTGCCAACCCGATACTCCTTTTTCTCAAATTTCTTCTACCAATAATACTCCAAATCCTTGTGTTTTTTATGTTTGAATGTTTTGGTACCCCGTAATCTCACTTTCACTTTGAAATTCTTCTTCAACTGGGTAAGAAAAATATCAAAATCTCCCTCCCTTTCTTTCCCTCATTCTGCTGGACATAAGAGAGGGGTATACGATTTCTCTAATTGCACTTAGGCCCCCATTTCCTTTAAATGTTTTCTTTTTACCCATCTTCTCTTCTTATAATTTAAATCATAATCTTTACATTTATTTCAATTTTACCCCCTCAACCTATTTTATTTCTCTTTTAATTCATTCCTTTAATTTAAAACTAACCCCAACTAATTTCGAGTTGAAAATTATGATATCTCAAATAATTCTTCTGGATGTTATATCCAGGTTTTTTAATTCTTATTTTTTAATTTTTTTTGTGAATTCTTCCACTTTTATTTATTTATTTATTTTTGTTTATGTAGTTTATAATTTACACTTACATTTATTTCTCGGGGTTGACATTTTCCCCTCCTATTAGAAATTTCATCTTCAAAATTAAATTTATGTACCTATTTCAGGAAATAAATGCAGAGACTTCTCCTTTATCTCAGACTCTCTTTTCCACATTTCTTCCTCTATTTGTGAGCTTATCCACAATACTCTCTCACCAATGGAACTATCTTATTCCTTAACACCTTTACAACCCGATCTAAAATCTTGACGGGTTTAGCTTCTAAGGTTAAATCCTCTATAACCGTCATGGGAACTTGTGGTAGTACTTGTGATTGTTCTATTTTGGCCTTTCACAACAAGGATATATGGAACACATTGTGAATCTTGTCCAAATGTGCAGGCAATTTCAATCGATAAGCAACTAGTTTGGTTCTTTCTAGGATCTCAAAAGGGCTATTATATCGTGGGGCTAATTTCCCCTTTACCCCAAATTGAATGATACCTTTCCAAGGTGCTACCTTCAAGAACACTTTATCTCCCACTTGGAATTCAAATGGCTTTCTTCGGTTATCAGCATAACTCTTTTGCCTATCTTGGGCTTCTTTTATCCTCTTTCTAATCACTCGTACCTTGTCAATTGTCTGTTTTACCATTTCGGGTCTTAAGAGCTTCCTTTCCCCTATTTCATCCCAACAAATTGGGGTACGACACTTCCACCTGTACAAGGCTTTATATGGAGCCATACCAATAGTAGTTTGATAACTATTATTGTAAGTAAATTCTACCAATGGCAGGTCGTCCTCCCAATTTCCACTAAATTCTAGTACACAAGACCTTAGAAGGTCCTCAAGAGTTTGAATGGTCGTCTCCGATTGCCCATCTGCCTGTGAATGAAATGTTATGCTTAGATTTAACTTTGTTCTTAATGCCCGCTGTAAACTAGGCCATAGTCTTGATGTGAACCTTAGATTTTGGTCAGATACAATCGATACTGATACCCCATGGAGTCTGACCACTTCATTAATGTATATTTTGCTAGTTTATCCACTAAGTTAGTCATTCTCACAAGTAAAAACAAAACAGACTTCATATGGCATCATTACCTTTCTTTCCCTTGGATAATCCTATCACAAAGTCCATAGAGATATCCTCCCATTTCCATTCTAGAACTGATAACGGCTGCAACTTCCCTGCAGTTTTCTGGTGTTCTATCTTCACTTGTTGACAAATCCCACAATTCGACACAAATTCTACTATTTATCTCTTCTATTTGGCCCCCAATAATATAACTTTAAATCCCTATACATCTTTGTACTTCCAGGATGGTAGCAAAATAAGATTCATGGGCTTCTCTTAATACCTCATCCTTCGAGATCTCATCATTGGGCAAATAAATTTGTCTTCCTATAGCTATTAGTCCATCAGATAACACCTAAAAGGACTTTTCTATACCCTAGTTCACATTCTTCTTCATCTTCCTTACCTTCTCATCTACTTGTTGAGCCTCTAAAACTTTATCTTGAAGTATAGATCAGATTTTTAAATGGGATAACAACGACCCTTCAGGACCCACACTCAGCCATAAACCCATTTTTCTCAATTCCACTATAGTTCCTTGTCTCTTAATCTCTATGATATTCATAACTGCTTTACCCTTTCTGCTTAAAGCATTTGCTATGATGTTAGCCTTACTAGGATGGTAGTCAATCACATAATCATTTATTAACTCCATCCATCTCCTTTGGCCCATGTTTAACTCCTTCTGCAACATCAGATATTTCAAACTCTTATGATCTGTGAAGATTTGCACTTATGACCCATACAAATAATTTCTCCATACTTTTAGGGCAAACACTACCGCTGCAAGCTACAGGTCATGAACTAGGTAATTCTCTTCACGTGGCTTTAATTGTCTAGAAGCATAAGCAATTACATAACCATGTTGCATCAATACACATCCCAGACCTCTTTTTGAAGCATCACTATAGATCACAAACCCTTTTGCTATGGTAGAGAACTCCTCAATAAACCTCTAGTAATATCCTACAAGGCCCAAGAAACTGTCATATTAGTAGGCCTCACCCATTCCAGCACAACCTCTACCTTCCATGGATCCATGAATATTCCTTCTACAAAAATTACATGGGCCAAAAATACCACTTCCTTGAGCCAAAACTCACACTTATCTAGCTTTGCATACAATTTATTCTCCCTCAAAGTTTGCAGCACGACCCGTAGATGTTGTTCATGCTCCGAATATGAGCTGGAATACACCAAGATGTCATCGATAAATACGACAACATATTGATCCAAGTAGGGTTAGAATACTCGATTCATCAGATCCATGAACATGGCCGATGCATTGGTCAACCCAAAAGCCATCATCAAGAACTCATAATGTCCATAATGGGTTATGAATGCTATTTTTTTAATATCTTGTTCCTTAATTCTCAATTGGTGATACCCCAACCTCAAATCTATCTTAGAGAATACCTTAGTAACCTTTACTGATCAAACAAATCATCTATCCATGGAAGTGGATACTTGTTCTTCACTGTCACCTTATTCAATTATCGATAATCAATGTAGAGTTGAAGGGTACCATCGTTCTTTACAAACAATACTAGAGCTCCCCAAGGTGAGTTACTTGGCCGAATGAATCCCTTATCTATTAACTACTGAATTTAAACCTTCAATTCAGCCAAATATGTAGTTTCCATCCGATAGGGAGACTAAGCTATTGGGGAAATTGCAGGGATAGTTTCTATGGAAACTTAGGTTCCTCGAACTTGAGGTAATCCAAGTAACTCTTTGGGAAATACATCCTATAATTCCCTAACAATGGAAATACTAGTCAGGTCCACACTGCCCATTTTTGTGTCTAGTACATAAGCTAATCAAGTAGGACAACCCTTCCTCATTAACCTCTTAGCCCTCAAGACTGAAATCATATAGTTTGGAATAACATTTCTCTCTCCTTTAAATACAACGTTTCTATTTCCTACTCCCTGGGTAGTCATCATTTTAGTAAAACAATCCACTTGTGCCCTATGTTTGCTTAACCAATCCATGCCCAAAATCAAGTCAAAGTCATATAATTCTAATGGCATAAGGTCTATACTCAATTCTAACCCTCCAATATATAGTTTCACTCCTCTATAGATATCATCATTATTTATGTTTTCTCCTAAAGAGGTACTAATTGTCAACCCTATCCTCAACTTGTGAGGAAACACATGCAATCTTTCCACAATTCTACACGATATAAATGAATGACTAGCTCGAGGATCAATCAAAGTATAAACTTGCATTGTATTTAACTGTATTGTACCTGCCACAACATCAGGCATAACTCCCACATCCTCTTGAGTCATATGATATACCTAACCCTGAACTCTCCTCTCCTGAAACTTGGGCCTCCCTCAAGTAGCACTTATCCCTGACGAAGTAGGTCTAGTAGGTTGATCAACTGTAACTGCATGTTGCTGACTCCGAACTTCGGTCCTCTGACTTTGGTTTTCCTTGGTAACCCTACAAGGACAATCCTTCTTCTGTGACTCATGTCCCCATAATAATAACAGCCTCTACCCACATGTGGATACTCCCTCCATCGATGTCCCTCTCCTTTACAGATATAGCATCTTCTTGGCATCGTAGAACAATCCCCCGGTGAAGCGACCATATTATTTGATAGTTTCATCCATATTTACCTAGTGTTTTGCATATGTTTTGTGTATAAAATTCCTTGATATTCTTTGTTTTATGTTTTGAAGGCATTTTTGGATGAAAGATGCAAAAATGAGGTAATGGAGCTGATTGACAGATTTGACCTTTAGTCGGTGTTTTGTGCAGAGTAGAAGCTCTAGATATCAAAATGAAGTGATTCTAGTGATATTCAAAAGCTAACATCCATAACTTTCTGGAAAGCTAATTCAAAAGAAATAAAATAAGGAAGAGCATGCAAATCGCAGCCTTCAAAGTCAAATCTTGCATGGAACATTCAATCGAACTAAACATATATTGCGGACAATTATGTTTCTTAATTGATCAATTTATCTAGATTTTAATGTTGCCATTGAATCAAATTACTAGTGCGGACACTGTGGTTATTTAATGGTTAGGGTAAGTTATACGGTGGATTCGTTAACGAACCAATTTTAAGAAGAGATAAATATTCAAAATATAAATTAATGTGTCGTTTCCATGATCAGTTCTCATTTCTGTAGGTGGGTGTTGATTTGCGACCAAGGTTTGCTTTATTGATAAATTTCAGTTTTATATAATTTTCGCTTAGTTTGCTTTAGCCTAGCCTAAACAACTTCCAACCCCCCCCAATTTCATAGCATATAGCACGAAAATCTGAATTAAATCGTCCTCGTGGGATCGACCCCTTGCTTGCTCTATACTGTCTTGTTTGATTTGTTTTAAGCTAGGGTAATTAATTTGTGCGACCGTGTCATCGCAACACCCGGGTATCTTTGGTCACACCTCTAACACAAAGGATACATGGGTCCTCTCTGCTTTATAGACCCCCCCAGTAGTCATGGTTCCTTGTTTGACTTGTCCTCCCTAGGATCCTATTCTACCAGTATGTTTGAATCCTCCTGAAGTACTTCTAAGGGTAAAGCTCCCACCTCTCTTCTAAAGTTGCCCCGACATTTGTGCATTCTTCCTTTCTTTTGAAAAGGAGGCCACCCAAATGAAAACCTTAGATCTTTCCTCTTAAACCCTATCATTTTTCCCTGCTCAACAATTGGCTTTGCGGTATCCCTCATTACCCTCTCCATACCATAAGCAGCCCCCATATCATTCTTAGTTCCTGTCTTAGTTCATCACAAAACCTATCTACTCTGTGGCACTCCTTGGGAAGATAGGTGGAGGCAAGAGATGTTAAATCCTGGAACCTCCTCTCATACTCTAAAACTGTCATTTCCCCTGCCTCAGATCTAAAAACTCTTGTTCTTTTCCCTTTCTATGCTCCAAGAATAATACCTCTCCTCAAACCCCTCCCGGAAATCCCTCCATCTCAACACCTCTCCTACTCTTCACCCCTAATAGTCTCCCACCAAGAATGAGCACTTTCTTTCAATAACTGGGTTGCACAATCTATCTTTAATTCCTCGGGCATCTGCATCTGTTCTATAATTCTCAACTTTACGCATCCAGTGCCCAGCAACCCTTTGCATCCTCCTCTCCTGAGAAGGTTTTGCAACCCATTTTTCGCATACCTTTTACCCATTGTACTATTGTGACAACCCTCTATGATCTAGGAGCTACACTAGAAGTACCTGTAGCCATCCCTGTCGCCATAGCTCGTACTATATGTTCCATAAAAGCAGGATTTGAAAATAGGTTTGGCAAAACCATTGACATTGCTAGGGAAGATATATTGGTTTGCCTCTTGCCTTCAGATGCCTCCGTTAGAGACACATATGCTTGTCGAGATGTAGAATTTTCCTGACCTTCTGCTAATTCTCCCCTCTCGGACTGAACCAATACCACATGTATATGAGAGGTTGTATCTACCACGGAATCCCTTTATGTCCTGCTATTGTAATGTAAACTCAACCCCCTTCCTCGTGTAGGGGTTGGGTCAGTCCTAGCTTGCTCTTTAGTTCGAACCATCCTGTAATACATTTCAAAAATCACATCAAGATTCCAAGTCCCAATGGTTCAACCTGACTCTAATACCAAATGTAACATCCCCTTCTCTAGGGGACAAACAGTTAATCTTATAATACACATCGCCAAGAAAAGAAGACGTAATAATTTTTTTCACATATACAAATATATAAGGTTTCACTCAAATTTCTATCAAAATTTCGATAGAACCTCCCCTGTACTACCTGATCCCAAGTTTTTTGACATATAACATAACCTTTAATTCAATCTTTACCCATTCATCGTGGGTCTGCAAAACCATAATCATCATCTTCATCACAACCACAATTAATAAACCATACATTTAACAACACTCAACAATTTACAGTACAGTTAATATAAATCCAGTCACATTTAATAAAATACAAAAAAAGGAGTTCATTTTCTTACATTTCTTTTTTTTTCAAAAAATAGTGGTCATACATATTAGTTTACCAACATTTGATTTATACAAAATACTACTGGATACAAAAAAAACTAAGAAATCACAGCTTTACTCATGACGTGAAGATGATGGACCTCAAATGGAAATACAAGATTATTTCATAACAAAAAAAATTTCAAAAATAATATTAAAGTTATTAAACCCACGGTATGCAATCATACATAATTAAAATAATCAACATAGCTATTTGAAACACAAACTAACTTCCCCACTTACGTATTGTCGATACACTTATCACCCTACCGGCATTAGAAATAAGAGAAGACCCCTTCCCGGGTTCGTAACATACATCACATTTTTACATGAATGTGTATTAGCCTGTGCATAGTGATCCCCATCCCCAGGATCCTGACATATACTAAATGTATGATAGTCATTTATGATGATCCCCTTATCTGGGATCCTAACATACAATAAAATGTATGCTAGCCATTTTTGGTGATCCCTTTATCCGGGATCCTAGCATACACTAAATGTATGCTAGCCATCGCCATGTTTTCATGACATTTCAAACTTCCCAGACACACATGCCTTAAATATTCTTATTGATAAATCATTTCTGAAAGTTCCACCAAAGCTTTAAGAATAATTCACACATTTTCACTACAAAATTTAAATTAGGAATATAGGCATGAATCACCTACCTATTATGGATGCTCTGCTCATGGCCCCTTCTGCAATTATAGGAAATTATCAAAAATCATTTTCAACCATCGAAACTCTTCTAATAACCACACCAAAACAATCCAATATGCCTGTAAATTTGTTATTCTTTCATTTTTAGTTTTTATAACTGTTGTCAATCAAAATACCATTATAAACTCCCATTTCTTTTTCTTTTTTTTTTCTCAAAGCTGCCAGTAGAGGTTGGATTTTGACCTCTACCAGTTAGAGAACTCTGTTTTGTACAAATGTAATCTCTTTGGAAAGCTACCATACAGGGTTACAACTCTTATGAAGTGAGGAAAACCCAGTTCTACCCCCGAAATTTACAAAATGCATCACAAATGTGACAGACCTGTTGTTTTGTAGAGTCTACGCTGCATAGTCAAGTTCGGTGACACTTAACTAGAGTTATAAAAGTCTAAATTAAATGAAACAAGTTTCCTTGGATAGTACACATCTATAACTACAACTCCAATGAAGGAAATCAATCCTAAGTCCCTTGTTTTCCCACTCAGATTCTCTTTGATAGTACACATCTATAATCATATACATTTGGCCGAAACTGGGCCTTGGGAAAACAAGACTTCCCTCATTATTTTCATGCTCAATCATTCATTACACATTCACATCCAACGCAACATACACTAATTATTTTTGCAAAACACATAATCTTTCCCTCCTAATTACTGCCCTCAATGGCCATCCATGGCCTTTCCTAGTGGCTCCCCCTTTTTCTTTCCATTAGCTCTAATTTCATCCCCTTTCATGCCACATTCATCAATTACACACAATCCCACATTTCCCCCTAAAAGTTTACAAGAACCCTAACCCAATCTTAGAAAGAAAAATCATGCAATTTAACCATAAATTCAAGAATCTTTTATATGCATATAAGAAACACCATACCAAGGAAGATTTAAGATCCTACTAGCTTGTGAAATCAAAATTTCCTCCTCTCTTTTTCTTCTTGTTGCTGCCAACCCCATACTCCTTTTCCTCCAATTTCTTCTACCAATAATACTCCAAATCCTTGTGTTTTTTATGTTTGAATGTCTTTGCAACCCTTAATCTCACTTTCACTTTGAAATTCTTCTTCCATTGGGGAAGAAAAATATCAAAATCTCCCTCCCTTTCTTCCCCTCATTCTACTGGACATAATAGAAAAGAGAGGGGTATTTATATCCCTCTATTTCTCGAATTGCACTTAGGCCCCATTTCCTTTAAATGTTTTCTTTTTACCCATTTTCTCTTCTTATAATTTAAATCATAATCTTTACATTTATTTCAATTCCACCCCCTCAAACTATTTTATTTCTCTTTTAATTCATTCCTTTAATTTAAAACTAACTCCAATTAATTCTGAAGTTGAAAATTATGATATCTCAACTATTTCGTCTGGATGTTATATCCAAAATTTCTAAATTCTTATTTTATTTAAATTTATTTGTGAACTCTGCCACTTGTATTTATTTTTTTTATTTAGTTTATAATTTACACTTATATTTATTTCCCGGGGTTTACAAAACTTAATTAGGAAGCTAAAAATTGCAGCTATTACCACATAATACATTAAGTCAATGCCTAAAAAAGGTAGAGTAAAGGCAACTCAAGATAAAAAAAAGTTAGCTCTTAGACTAAATGTGAATCAATCAAGCAAGAAGAGAATAATTGAAAAAGAACACTACCAAAAAAAAAAGAGTGAGTTTAGGGAGAAACAATAATAAAAAACTAACTAAATGAGGCAGAAACAAGGAAAAGGAAATGATCGACTAGCTAGAGTAGTCATTTAATCCTTATAAACATAAATCTAAGCTTAAAATCACTTGTAAAACTACAAACTACCTGAGTAAATTAAAGTTACCTCTACAATACAAATTCTTCAATAAATGGATTTAAAAGGGAGGAAATTTAATGATTCACAGATCTAGCTGAAAAATCTTTAACACAAATCATTATTAATTATCTGCTACTATTCCATATAGTCAAAATATAAAATAACCATGAAACACTTACATATCAACATACTCGTGTGGGTGCAAACAAGAATCACCGTAAATATATGCATGAGAAATCTTATCCTTGTGTTATCAAAGATTTAGGCCTGTAAAGTTAACACATTTACAATCACAAGAACATATACTTCTAGACTCTTTCACCATATTTTTTTGTAATAAAACAATATTGAAAACACAACAGCTAGCAATCCACATGAATATACATGCATGCATATAGGTATAAAAGTAGTAAGACTTTTACAGGACGAGTAACAAACCATTCTCCAAATAAAATACCATGTGATAATCAAAATTAGCTAAAACTTACTCTTCCTTCCACCAAGTCCTGCTTTCCAATGTTTACCAGGATTCTTCTTCCTTAACAAATGAAAGATTGGGTCACAAGTCATGGTTAATTGGGATATAATTCGAGCAATGTAATTTAACCTTCCAAGAAACCTCTTACTTCATTCTTAGTCTTGGGAGTTGGCATGGCTTGAATCGCCTTTACTTTTTCAGGATCCACTTCTATCCCTTTGTCACTCACCACAAATCCTAACAACTTCCTAGATTTCACCCTAAATGAACACTTTATAGGGTTAAGCCTCAACTTATATTTCCTTAGCCTTTCAAACAATTTCTTCAATATTTGGACATGATTCTCTCCTTCTCTAGATTTAGCAATCATGTCATCCATGTATACTTCAATCTCTTTGTGCATCATGTCATGAAATAAAGTCACCATGGTCCTTTGGTAAGTGGCCACAGCATTCTTAACCCAAATGGCATGACTTTGTAGCAAAATGTTCCCCATGGTGTTACAAAGGTTGTCTTCTCCTTATCTTCTTGCACCATTTTTATTTGATTGTAACCCGAAAACCTGTCAATAAAGGAATATATGGAGCTACGAGTTGCATTGTCAACTAACATGTCTATATGTGGTAAAGGAAAATTATCTTTAGGGCTAGCCCAATTTATGTCCCTAAAGTCCACACAAACTTTGATTTTACCTTCCTTTTGTGGTACTACCACTATGTTTGACACCCACTGTGGATATCTGACTACTTCAAAAAAACCAGCGTTCCATTGTTTTTCGATTTTTGCCTTTATTTTGATCAAAACTTCTACATGAGTTCTTCTTGATACTATCCCCCAAAACATTTTCGATCTGTTTGCTAATAGGACAATGCATGCGTGCACACCCAAAATTAGAAAAAGATATATTGAAAACATTCCAAGGACATGGAAGAGATGAGAGCTTGAAAGCGTGCACAAAATGATGAATGAAGGTTCGTAAAGTACGATCCCTCCAAAACATTTTCTAGATTCTTAATGGGGATGTAATGCATGATGATGCATGTATACTTACCTGAGAGATATAAGTCCCCCTTTCTTCTTCCTGACCTTCCTTTCCTGGGGTTTGGATCTTTGGCTTCGATGGCTTCTCGCTTCTGCTTACTCGAGTCGCAATTTAAAGATTTTGACCACTAGAGATGATAAATTTTCCATATCAACATGCCCCCCTGAGTTTGATCTAGATTCTTTGAACAGGAATGATGGAGCCAACTTTAATTGCATTTGTAGATTGCCCCCCAGTCTGGCCATGCCCACAAATATTTTGGGTTTCAAGTGTAGTGTTTGCATGAAAAAGGGTTGTGTGTTTGCAAAGAATGTGTTTTCATGTGGGATTTTTGGAATTTCAAAGTCATTCCAAAATACAAAAAATATTTTGATTGTCCCAGTCAGGTCCCGCCACACTAGTGTTTTAGGCTTCAAGTGTATGTTGGAAAGGGATGATTATTTGCAAAGATTTTTCATGTAAGATTTTTGGAATTTCAAAGTCATTCCAAGCACAAAAACCATTTTTATGTTTGTTTAAACAAACTTGTTCTCGAAAGAATTCAAGTGATCTCATTGTCAGGTTTTATGTTGATTTTGACAAGAATGTGAAATGATGCTTGTTTGCATGTCTTGTATTTCAAAATGGCTTCGATCAAGTTTGGTGAAGCATTTGTATGGCTTGTTTCGTATGGAAAAGCATTGCCTATCGATCCAGATTACTTCTATTTGATCAGAAAGGGTTTTATCAGGCTTGTAATGTAGGCTCAGGTTACTGGCCACGAAAAAAAGATATTTGTAGGCTCAAAAGGTGTTTGAGGGTTTTCTAGACTAAGGATCACGAGTGCTTACTCTTAGAACTCCATTTAGCCCTCATGATTGATTTTCATAGTGACCTAACATGCCCCCCAGTGTTTGTTTGGGCTTTCATCTGGACATGCCCCCCAGTATTTGTTTGGGCTTTCATCTTGACATGCTCCCGGTATTTGCTTGGGCTTTCTATCATGGGCTTTTTAGCAGTGCCCTCATGTTGACTTGACATGCCCCTGATATTTTGTTTGGGCCTTTTGTCATTGGTTTTTGGCACTAACATTATGTTGACTTGACATGCCTCCAAATATTTTGTTTGGGCTTTCTATGTTGGGTTTTTAGTACTACCAAAATGTTGAATTGATTTGCTACAGTGTACTAAAACTTTTTTATGTTTATGCCCCTCAGCTTTATTTGGGCATCTTTTGTCATTGAGGACTACTTTGTAGATTGAAAACGTTTTTTTTTTTGCACTTGCCCCCCAGTGTAGGGTGTGATCCTTGTCAGGGTTAATTATCAAGAAATAATTATTCGGCTCGAATAGGGACTGCAATAGATATTTAAGACTTTGTGAAGGCATATCAAAGATGGTCTTTCTTCATTTCAAAAACATGCAATTTGAATCAATAAGCTTTGCTTTTCCATGCGAAACAAGTTTTTGATTTTTTGGATTATTTGTTTGGCTAAGAGATTAGCTTTATTATGTGGGTTTTGGTGGTATGAGATCACCTTTCAATGAAATCCTTTGAATTCACAGAACACATTTGTTAAACAAATATCAAATTGACATTTCTTTTCGTACTAGACTTTGATTTGCCAAAAATCTTTATGAAATCATGAGATCATATATACTTTGAATGAAAGGGTATATGGAGTGCTTGTGTTATTTAGACAAAAAAACAAGAACACATCATAAACACAACAAAATACATAATCATTGAAAAGGAACATTTGCTTAACAACAAAAAGGTCTTTGTGGTGTTTGCAAGCAAAATTGCCGACAAGTCAAAACAGGTTTAAACCGAAACATAACATGTGGACATGACCAAACAAAGAGCAATTATGGAAGCAGGCTTCATTTTCCAACTCTAATGCAGTTCTTTCTCAAAGACTCTTGCAGAGATCATTTCAGTGCTCGCTCGAGTATGCCGGCAAGATGAGTCATGCTAGCTTTCAACCAAACTAGTTTTCTCGGAAGTGGACATGGCGGTGAGCGCATTCTTCTTCGTCCATATTTCTTTGACAGAGTTGAGTGTTTTGGACAGAACCTCTTCGGGGACCTATGTTTCTACCTGCCGATAATATGCAACGCAGTGATGGATACATGTGAATGCAAATATATGTACATACACAACAGGTGAATTATCCGGGAGTTTGTACCCAAAGACAAGTTCTAGGCCATTACATGAGGGGTAAGCTTTCTACCTGGTCTCAAAGGGTCTATGAACTGGCCAGTGACCGCCTCACGTGAAGGTGGTGTGGGGGTTTACAAGAAATGGTTGGGGCACAGTGTGACCGCCATTATCAAGTAACACTCAGTTCATAGTTGGACGTTTCACGAATCTGAACCCCGACTGAAAGTCATGAGGCAGACCGCTAATCCCCACCTAACCTAGAATTGAGTTTATTTGCAAAATTAAAATGCATGATGACAAAGCAGTAAAATGCATGTAAAAATATGAACTAAAGAATAAACAATCAAACAACAAAGCTTAGTCCAGCAATGTCCCCAGCGGAGTCGCCATCTGTCGTGACGGCGATTTTTCGCGTTTCGCACCCCGCCATCCCCGGGATTTGGGGAGACAACGGCGCGCGGTGAAAATAAAGGGTTTGTTTTATAGCCGTAAAAATTACGACTATAATTATTAGGAGTCGCCACCTAGTATTAAGGTTACTAGGAACCTAGTGGTCTGCAAGAGTCTTGGGTAAGGGGACTTGTTGTGCAAGGGGAAGACGCGTCACCCCCAGTGCACCCTACCTAAGGCAAGCTGCATTGTTTTTTGATTGTTTTTCCTAAGTTTGATTTTTTTTTGTCTTTTCTAAAGTTCGACATAGATTTCTCTTCGTGAGAGAATCTCTACCTCGTTAGGAGTTTGAAAGACTAACCAAAAGAATTTTACACTGTATTAAAAAAATATTTTTTTTTGTTTGGTCGGCACAGGAAAAGGTAATTTCAACAATGTTACTGATCCCAGATCTTACAATTTGATTGATCCACCAGAAATCAACACTGTTGCACTTCCTAAGAGTGGGTGGGCTGCCATCAGATTTGTTGCCGACAATCCTGGTAAGTCCTCTGAAAGATATCTCTTCCCAATATATCAAGTTTTCTAGTCCACATATAGCTTAACACTGGAGACAAATCGAATATTTTAAGCACATAATGTCTTTTCCAAAGTCTTGATGTATAGCGATGTTAAATATGGATCCAATTTTTCAGGGGTCTGGTTCATCCATTGTCATCTGGAGAGGGCACTCGAGCTGGGGCATGGACACGGTTCTCATTGTGAGGAACGGCAAAACAAGGGCTACAAGTATGCGCCGTCCTCCGGCGTCCCTGCCATCTTGCTCTTAATCCTCTGCTCACGAGTGGATCAAATGATTGTTTAATCAAGGATTTAGCTGTTTGAATATTTTGTTTTTTTATTGAAGCATTGATTTGAATAAATCGTTTAGAAGGAACATTTCATGTGTAACTGTAATGTAAGATTAGTTTTCTTGATGGGCAATTGTCAACCTTTGCTTGGCTATTAATTATAAAGGAATTTCTTGCATAAAGGCGCTTTCTTTCCTTTTACACTCCATGTCGGTATTTAAATTTATGTGCCTATGAAATCATTATTAGAAAATTGAAAAAAACTATGGAAAATTTCACCGGAGATCTCTAATGAAAATACAAACAAAATAATTTCATTATAATAACTAAAATTATAATGAAATTGAAAAAATAAAATAAAAATTCTAACAGCAATTTAAAACATCAGTAATGTTGATGAAATTACCAACAAAAAATTCATTAATAATCTCAAATGAATTAAAACTTGACGGTTCCTCTTCTCCATACCATTTATTTTTCTTTTTCAAAACAATAACTCCTCTCTCCCATTTAATTAGCAAATTCAGCCACCCAATCTGCTGGCATCGATCTTCTCTCTCTTAGTTCCATTTACGGTCAAGCTTCACTCCACCAAATAAGCAAGCCCGTATTTTTTTTGTAAGCTATTTATAATTTTATATTTTAAGTGAATTCATTGAGATTCATTTGTAGTATTTGTTGTTCGCAGTATCAATGATGTTTTTACTTTTGAAAAACAATATCAACAAATATATTATACATACACTATTTTTTTATAAGAAATTATAATACAGTTGATTGGTTATCCATTATTGTTAAGAATATAGCCGTTGTAAAGTAGCCGTTAGAATATAGCCGTTAATATGGACGTTAGAATATAGCCGTTGTAAAGTAGCCGTTAGAATATAGCCGTTAATATGGACGTTAGAATATAGCCGTTGTAAAGTAGTTTTTAAGTTTTGTAATTACTATATAAGTTCATTCTCAATTGTAATGAGTATATAACTCTGGAAATATACGAATTCATACTTTTAACATGGTATCAGAGCGAATCTCGAATTTTTTTATCTTGAAACGTATTTGTTTTTCTCTCGAATCTCGAATCTCGAATTTTTTTCTTGAACCGTATTTGTTCATCTCGAAATTAATCCCAGAAATCCATACACCCTTCATAAAGCCCTAAATGGAGAAAGTCTCTGTCTCTCTCGAAAACAAGGAACTCACCATGGAAGAACGAAACCTCCTCTCCATGGCTTACAAAAACGTGATCGGTGCTAGACGTGCTTCGTGGAGGATTATTTCCTCGATCGAGCAGAAAGAGGGGAGTCGTGGTAACGAAGACCACGTGTCTGTGACTCGTGACTATAGGGCTAAGATTGAGACCGAATTGTCTTTGATTTGTGACGGGATCTTGAAGGTGCTCGACTCAAAGGTGATTCCAGTGGCCAAGGCTAGTAATCCAAAGTGTTTCTTTTTGAAGATGAAGGGAGATTATCACAGGTATTTGGATGAGTTCAAAACTGGTGGGCGGTTATGTACTCATTGCGGTGAATCGGGTCATTTGAAACATAAATGCTATGAAATTATTGGCTATCCTGACTGGTGGAATTTTCAGAAGAAACCTCGTAAAAATATTGGAACAAATGTGGTAAATTTTACGGAAGCAGAACAAGGACAACCTACGGCGAACGTTGTTCATCTAGGTATCATTAGTAAAACTTCTGCAGTCTCTGTTATTTCTAAGAATAGTTCTTGGATTATTGATACAGGTGCATCCGATCATATGACTAAAGACCCTGGTAACTTAAATTCCTTAAAACCTTGCTCTCGGTCAATTATTTATACCGCTAATGATAGTACTTCTCCAATTACCAGAGAAGGATCTGTGATGTTGAATGATTCTCTCACCCTGGATATCGTTCTTATTGTTCCATCTCTTGCGTATAACCTTCTGTCAGTTAGTCAAATTACTGCTACTCTTAAGTGCATGGTAACGTTTTGGCCTCAGTTTTGTGTTTTTCAGGACATTCTAACCCGGAAGATTCTTGGTTATGGTGTTAGACGGGACAACATGTATTTCTTGGAATTAACAGAAAAGGAGGGGTCAATGCTGGGTCATGCACATCAGACCAGAAGTAAGGATCAAGCTCACGCTCTCGTCTGGTTGTGGCATCGACGACTCGGACATCTTTCTTTTGGGTACCTTAAGAGGTTACAACCACACTTATTTTTAAGTTTAAGTATTTTGGATTTTCAGTGTGAAATTTGTGAACTAGCGAAAAGCCACCGTATTTCTTATTTGCCGAGTTTGCATAAAAGTGTAGAATCATTTGCAGTCATTCATTCGGATGTTTGGGGTCCTGCAAAGGTTTCGTCATTTTCTAATGCCCGCTATTTTGTTACATTTATTGATGAATGTACTCTGATTACCTGGATATCTCTTCTCAGGAATAAAAGTGAAGTTGGTACAGTTTTTCAGGAATTTCACACAATGGTGCGGACCTAATACCAACGACACATTCGTACACTTCAATCAGATAATGGTACGGAGTTCATGGATCAAGTGTTAGGTAATTTTTTAAATCATCATGGAATTCGACATCAGACCTCCTGCACGTATACTCCACAACAGAACGGATTAGCAGAAAGGAAGAATAGGCAGATTATGGAAGTTGTTCGTGCTTCGCTATTTGGCATGAATATGCCAAGATACTATTGGGGTGAGGCGGTAAAATCAGCTGCTTACTTAATAAATCGAACACCGTCAAGTGCAATTGACTTTCAATCTCCTCAACAGAAAATGGAATCTCTTCTCTCTGTTCGTCATCTACCAAATCTGGAACCACGGGTGTTTGGTTGTACGGTATATGTCCACATCCCGAAAGTCCTGCGAAGCAAACTAGATCCTTGTGCAAAGCGGTGCGTTTTTGTAGGTTACTCGGCGTTTCAGAAAGGATATCGGTGCTATGATCCTCACCATCGAAAGCTACATGTAACCTTGGATGCATCCTTTCGAGAATCCAAACCCTACTATCTAGGGGGAGAGAAACAATGAAGAGAATGACGATCTATTTGAATTAGAGGAAAATGGAAGAATAGTTGAGAGCAGTCCTAAGGAAACAAGGAAAACTGATGTAGCTTCTCACGACAGTGAAGATTTGGAAGTTTATGTTGATCAAAATCTCCCGAGCAATAACCCCCTTTTGTCTTCAGAGCTACCAATGTCTACACCATTAACCGAAGATTCAACCGAGAATGTCTCTCCTCAGTCCCCTCAGGTATCTCTAAATCCTATTCCAAATGAGATAAATGAAATCCATGTCTTAGAAGATAATATGATCAACAGATACCCACAGAGATCGAATAGGGGAGTTCCGAGGAAACAATATGAACCTGATCCAAATACCAAGACTAAATACCCAATTAGTAATTATATGTCTTCCCATAGGTTGTCTAAATCGTATGCATTCTCTGTTAATCAATTATCCACTGTATCTATTCCTAGTAATATACAGGATGCACTAGCAGATCCAAAATGGACTAAGGCGATGAATGAAGAAATGGAAGCACTTTAGAGGAATAACACTTGGGAAATGTGTCCATTACCAAAAGGGAAGAAGACAGTTGGGTGCAGATGGGTGTTCACTGTAAAACTCAAGGCGGATGGCAGTATTGACCGGTACAAAGCGAGGCTAGTTGCGAAGGGGTATACACAGAAGTATGGGGTAGATTATCAAGAGACTTTTGCCCTAGTTGCAAAAATCAATACTATCCGCATCCTCATATCTTTAGCAGTTAATCGAGATTGGGTCCTACAACAATTCGATGTCAAGAATGTTTTCCTAAATGGAGACCTTGAAGAAGAAGTCTATATGGATTTGCCACCGGGAGCTAAACAAAAACCGTCGTGTAGAAATCAAGTTTGCAAACTAAAGAAGGCATTATACGGTCTTAAACAGTCACCCTAGGCTTGGTTCGGAAGTTTCTCATCTACGATGAAGGAATTTGGCTATAAACAAAGTAATTCAGATCATACTTTGTTTATAAAACACAAAGGAGGAAAGGTAACGACACTAATAGTATATGTGGATGATATGGTCTTAACAGGAGATGATCCAGAAGAAAGAAAGGCACTACAATAGTTTCTGGCATCGAAATTCGAAATGAAAGATCTCGGACAACTGAAGTACTTATTAGGGATTGAGGTCTCAAGGTCAAAAATGGGGATATGTCTATCACAACGAAAATATGTGTTAGATTTATTGGCTGAAACTGGAATGCTTGCATGCAAACCGGTAGATACACCTATGGAAATGAATCACAAACTGGAACAAGCAAAAAATCAAACGCCAACGGACAAAGGATGTTATCAACGGTTAGTTGGAAAACTAATATACTTATCACATACTAGGCCAGACATAGCATATGCAGTGAGTGTGGTAAGTCAGTTCATGCATTCACCAGGAGAAGAACATATGGAAGCAGTATATCGGATTTTAAGGTATCTGAAGAGTGCACCAGGAAGAGGACTACTATTTTCAAAAAGGGATATTCACGAGATTGAAGGGTATACAGACTCAGATTGGGCAGGAAACCAGACTGATAGGAGATCGACATCGGGTTACTTTACGTTTGTAGAAGGCAACCTTGTCACTTTGGAGAAGTAAGAAGCAGAAAGTAGTCGCTAGATCAAGTACAGAAGCAGAATTTTGAGGTATGGCTCACGGTGTGTGCAAATTATTATGGGTAAAACATGTATTGCAGGATTTGGGAATCGATTATGAGACGTCTATGAACCTACACTGTGATAATAAAGCGGCTATTGAGATTGCCCACAATCCGGTACAACATGATCGTACAAAACACGTTGAAGTAGACCGACATTTCATCAAAGAAAATCTTGATCAGAAGATTATACAATTTCTGTTTGTTCGGTCTGAAGATCAGTTAGCAGATATCCTCACAAAGGCAGTTTCAGGAAGAGTTTTTTATAACGCTATTAGCAAGATGGGCATGATAAATATCTACACTCCATCTTGAGGGGGAGTGTTAAGAATATAGCAGTTGTAAAGTAGCCGTTAAAATATAGCCGTTGTAAAGTAGCCGTTAGAATATAGCCGTTAATATGGCCGTTAGAATATAGCCGTTGTAAAGTAGCTTTTTTGTTTTGTAATTACTATATAAGTTTATTCTCAATTGTAATGAGTATATAACTCTGGAAATATACGAATTCATACTTTTAACAATTATGAAAACTAAATCCAGAAGACGTGTCCAAATTGAAGATGATAACAATGGATTGATTGGGCGAGATGGTGTATTTCAAATGGATTACTTGTTGATCCATATCTAGTTGCTTCATATACCAAGCTAAAAAACACAATTTTTCATGCTGATGAGAATAATTAAATAATAAATTGAGTATTAGTTGTCATACCGAAGTGCATGAAGATGATAAAATCTTTAATTCAACAAAGAAAAAGATGGCGAATATAATGATGATGAAAATGAAAGAGTACGAGGGTTCCCACTAAAAACATGTGCAATTGATGTAGATGTGATCCAACAACGTGTAATAAAATTGATATGGCCGACAATGTCAGCTATGGATTTTTCAATAGATATGAAAACATCTCGCTATTTTTTTAGCGGAATATTCCTTAGACAATTTCTTCTGTATAATAATAAGTTATCAGTAGAATAACTTGCATACACGAAATCCACGATGAGGGTTTCATTAACGACATTATTCCTTTAATAATTAAGAGGCTGTCAGACATCAAAAATAAACGTAGATGGAATATTGTGTAGGCTCTAGCAATTTTATGGTGCTGAATTAAAATGACTATAAACAATAAATTGCTGAAATCAGGAGTTCGGCATTAAGAACAAAACAAAATAAGAATATGCGAATTTTTGGATGCGAGAAACTCATCTCCTGAAAAATATATTTTATAGGTCTAGTTGAGCGAGTAAAATCATGGTTATTTCAAATTCTTATAAAGAATATATGTCCTGATTCAAACTTAAAATCATGGTTATTTCAAATTCTTATAAAGAATATATGTCCTGATTCAAACTTAAAACTTGTTGTTCGAATCACAAATTTTTATCATCACGTCATGAAAAGCTTGGTTCTATGTGAGATAGTAAATGCAGTAAAAAATAACTCCCAGTTAAGAGAGTATAGAAATGATAATCAACCCCAATGCACACAAACAAAACTTGTGTGTTTGTGACACGTTCATGCATGTGAACGAGAAAGAGAGCGAGAGGGAGCCAATAGGTCCTTGCCATTATATTCGGTGTCTATTTTATGTTTGTAATTTCCTTTTCTTTCTTTCTTTTTCCTGACTCTGGTTACAGTTTTGTAGTTAAACTTGAAGTTCCATGATCACAATCACTGGCTCCAAAAACCAAGGTAATGTTTCACTTGAACATATGATTTATGATTTCAAGATATGGTGGGATTTCTCTAAAACAGGCATGGTTGGATATGATAGGTGGTTTGAAACTGCATTTCAAAAATATTTTTGAAAAAAAATAAAATATATTTTTATTTTTTATTTTAAATTAAATGTTTTTAGTGTTTCTTGAGCTTTATAAAATGGAAACATATAAAAAGAAGAATTGGCTTGAAGACGTGAAAATACAGTTTTTAAGATGTTTATTTATCCAAAACAAAGACAACACTTTTATGATACAACTAAACCCTCTAAATCTTTGAAAGATTACAAAGAAGAGACAAAAAAGAAAATACAAGATGGAATCACCAATGATGTATTTTGATGGAATTGTCGTGAGATGTTAATGATGGAATCATCGACAGTATATTCTGATGGAATCGATGGCAAAATCTTTTTAAAATGTTTATTTATCCCCATTGACAAAATATATTGATGAAATTATAGTCAGTGTTTTCATCGGTTCATCGGTATACTTAGAGTCGATGGGGTTAATGCGGATGAAATCTCTGACGGAAAAAAATTACTGATGACTGTTTTATTAATGGATGGTTCTTGCCCTTGTGTTTGTCGGAGAAATAATTTCCCTCCAGAGACGCCTATGTAGACACTTTGATTTCCAGCAGAAAACAAACTTTCACGCCATAGTTGTATAAGAGCTTAGAGATAGCCTTACGATTCAGAGTTAATCATAAGCCACAGACATTTCAAGAGAAGATCTTCATGTGAAGAATCAAAATAAACCTTGTCGCACCCCAAAAAAATGGTCGCGCGGCGTCGTGACGACTTTTCCCCGTGTGCGGGGAATTATCATGTGTCGGGGGGGTTTATCTTTATTTGAAAAAGGGAGTCGCCACCTAGTATTATGGTTACTAGGAAACCTAACACTGGTCTTTCAGAGATTCTAGGGTAAGGGACTGGTTGCGTAAAGGGAAGGTTTTAGCACCCCTAGTACGCCCTACCTAAGGTAAGCTGCTTGACGTTTTGGTTTGTTTATGATTTGCTATGGCTTTGAAAAAAAAATATGAAAATTAAATGGCAAATGGGATATCATTCCCGCCGAATATTTTGCATATCAACTCCTTTAGGATTTATTTATCCAAACACCGACAGTGAATAATAGCATATTATTCCCGCCGAATAATTTGGATATTAACCCTTTTTGGATTTATTTATCCAAATACCGACAGTGAATAATATCATATCATTCCCGCCGAATATTTTGGATATTAACCCCTTAGGATTTATTTACCCAAATACCAACAGTGAATAATAGCATATCATTCCCGCCGAATATTTTGGATATTAACCCCTTAGGATTTATTTATCCAAATACCGATGGTGAATAATAAATTATCATTCCCGCCGAATATTTTGGATATTAACCCCTTAGGATTTATTTATCCAAATACCGACAGTGAATAATAGATTATCATTCCCGCCGAATATTTTGGATATTAACCCCTTAGGATTTATTTATCCAAATACCAACAGTGAATAATAATATATCATTCCCGCCGAATATTTTGGATATTAACCCTTAGAATTTATTTATCCAAATACCGATGGTGGATAATAAATTCCAAAAAAAAGATTTTTATATTTTTTTTGACATATTGGACAATACCCTTTGGATTTTACAAACATGTTGTAAAATCTCAAAAATGCAAGAAATGATTTTTTCTTTACGAAATCCATGCTAAAACTCATTTTCTCTTCAAAACCCAAGATAATATATATTTTTTCAACAAAAAAAACAATTTTTTAAAATATGCTAGTGTATTGGCCGTATGCAAGAAAACAACACATTTTTTCTTTAATAAAAATATTTTTTGGAAAATTTGTATTTATATATATATTTAATATTATTTTTCTTTTTTATTATTTTTTATGTATGGGTGGGCTGGCCAGCCCAGCCTATCTGGAATTGGGCTCGCGCCCAAACAATCTGATGTTGGGCCTCGGCCCGCTTATTCTAAAGATGGGCTTCGACCCATTTTATCTTGGATGATGGGCCAGAAGCCTGGGCCTTATTTTTCATGGATCGGGCTGGGCACAAAAGCCCCAGCCCAGCCCGCGGGGGAGTGAATTAATTCACTCCCCCGTGCATGCAGAGAAGACGAATGAACAGTGGATATGGGTATTTTTCAAGTGTGACGAATGGAGTGGTACCTGTTTATACCGTTGGGTAGAGGAGGTCGTGGTGATTCTTCTGGTCGTTTGTGGCCGTCGGAGATGATTGGCTTGTGGTGGCCGGAGTGGTCGTCGGAGAAACTCTCGGTCACGTTGCAGATGACCAGTTTATTCTGCCCAATCCTCGCCTAGGACCTGTGGTTGAGCTTCTGGCGATGAGGGGAGGTTAACGGAGGTGACGAGGTGGTGCTGGGGGGTCTGAGCTGGTACCACCGTTGCTGACCGAGAGGGAGAGAGAGAGGACGATGGCTGCAGATTTTTAGAGAGAGAGAGTGAGGAGCTGCTGCTGCTATCGTGCTGGATGGTAGAGCCGAGGGGATGAAGATATAAGATTTATACGTAAGATTTTCTTTGATCTCTGCTTGGTCTGTTCTTATACTCGCTCAAAAATCCTCTCTTCGTCTCCCCCTTGCTCTGTGAAATTTACTCTGTCTCGTTGACAACCCCTCTGTTTTTTTCTCAATCTCCCCTCACTTTCCTTGTTATTTTTTTTTCTCCTTCGCCTCACCGTGCAAGCCTCTAATTAGCCAGAGCCCCCTCCAACGTTTTGCCCCGATCACGTTTAAAATGCCCCCCCCCCCCAAACAAATAAGCAAATTGAGCCGTTTAAAGGAGAATCACGAAGACAGGGAGGAGGATCAGGAAATTGATGGAGTTCAATTTGGGAAGAAATCACGTTTGATTAGGAAGGAAATTGAAATCATGATCTGTGAAAATTCAATGCAATGCAACGGAACAGTGCATGATTTTTTAAAAATGCAGATTTCAAATTTTTTAGGAAGGAAAAAAAAATGACTTAGTCCTCTAACTTCTTTAATTGCATCCAATTGAATTTAAATTTGAATTTATGCAATTAAATCCCATCAAAAATTCAATCTCAACCTTGGCTTCGCGCGACTTTCTAATCTGGCCCCTGGCTCCTGATTTTCGCGATTTAACCCTCAATCGACCAATAAACTCTCAATTCGATCGATTTCGCCCTTGAACAAAAATCTATTTTTTTGAAATATTTTTTTCGAAACATAAAAAATAAAGAGTCAAAAATTGGGTAGCAACAGATGCCCCCTCTTTACAATGCTTACGACTAAATTCTAGTAAAAGACTTTAAATAGTAAGTGTTGTAAAGAAAAACAGAATGGAGGATATGGGTCTCATTTTCCTGGGTGACCGACCCGGTTAGTGGTTAGAAAGGTCTCATTTTTCTGGGTGACCGACCCGGTTAGCATGGTCTCATTTTTCTGGGTGACCGACCGGTTAGCATGGTCTCATTTTTCTGGGTGACCGACCCGAGTGTAAGATGAAGGCGGTTTTGCGGTCACAAGTGACTTTGAGGAACGAAACGGCACCAGTCCTCAATTCATATTTTCTTCTGTGGTTTCGTTCACTTGAGATTCTGCTTCTCTCTTTTGGACACATAGGTCGCCTTTCTCTGATGTTCCATTATCACGAGATGTCTTTGCTTAATCTCCAAAGCTTTGCAGGCTTCTCTGATCGGATGGCTCATTCAAGTTTGTCATAAATCATTCATCCACTCAACGCAAGCGCATTGCTTATCATGGGCTATCTGCGATGATCTTTGCTTTTATCCAAATCTGACCATGCCCCCAAGTGTGGGGTTGCTTGATTTTCCATTTAACGCAGAGTCCTATTTATTCTTCCATTGAAGTTCTGAGCATTATCAGTTATGATCTTTTCTGGTGGTCCGTATCGACATATTAGACAAATTTCTTCAACACCTTTTGCGTTACATGAGCAAATGACCCAACTTTTACCCATCCTGTGAAGTAGTCGATAGCCACGAGAGTAAACTTATAACCATTGCTGGCTTTTGGTTGACAGGCCCAATCACATCAACTCCCTACAGTGCAAAAGGCCACGGAGATATCAAGTTAAACATAGGAGCCGGAGGGGCATTGATTTTGTCAACATGGACTTGACACTTATGACACTTGCGGACATAGTCGATGCAATCCTTCTCTAATGTCCTCCAGAAATAACCATTTCTTTGCATTTTTCTAGCCATCATATGCCTATTAGTATGGGTTGAGCGAATCCCTTCATGGACTTCTCGCAACGCGTTTCTGGCTTCAACTCCATCTAGGCATCTCAGCAAAGTATCGTTAGATGACCTTTTATACAAAACCTCCCCATCAAGGTAAAAAATTCATCGTTAACCTCCTCAAGGTTTCCTTCTCTTTTTGGATGCCCCCAGGGGATAAGCTTGGTTTTGGATGAAATTCTTGATATCGTAGTACCAAGGGTTTCCATCTATTTCTCCTTCAACTGAGCAGCAATGAGCTGGTTTATCTTCTGATATCAATGTGTATCGGCTGTAAGTTTTGTCCTAAGTCTGCCCTAGCCATAGAAGCTAGTGTGGCCAAAGCATCGACAAACTGATTCCCTTCCCACATACGTTTATAGCAACATCCAAGTACATAGTCCACCATTTTGGTTTCCCTTCTTCGTCTGAAAGTACATCTTCATCAGGAAGGTCAAAGTCTAATGACTCAATATCTTCTATAGCATGTCGTACTCGGCTAGTAGAACTTGTCATCTTGCAATTCGGCTGGACAAGCAAGGGTGGATTTAACAAGTACTGCTTGATTTTCTCAGAAGCCTCTTCACGGCCTTCTTTCCATAAACTTTCAGGGATGATAAAATAGGCTCCGCTAAAATCTCAAAAACAGAATCCGACTTCATACCATACTGGGATCACCCAAATTTTCACTTTTACTGTGGTGCTGATGGATCTGATTTTGCAATAAACCTTTTTGAGGCTACCGCAGACCTTTTCTTGTCTTGGGAGGTCTGATTCCACCACTTACAACAGAGGTTGGAGGAGACCTTTTGGAAGACGTAGATTTCGTTGATGGTTCTGTCTTCTTGGAGGAAATGAGCGATGAGTTTAGAATGACCTCAATAGCTTCACGTTGTTGTTTCCTCTTTGTAATCATATCTAAACAAGCACCTACAGGAGCTCCACCAGATCTCTGATAAACAGTCGTGATTATGGGGTTGCATGTAGCTTCCACCTCCTCATAATCTTCATTCTTAGCGCTTTGATTATCATCTAACCACTCGTCAGCCTCCTTAACGGCTGTCTCAATCTCCTTCTCATCAGCCTGTAACTTGTCTGCCCGCTTATCTTTGTCGTTGACCTGGTTCTTCATGTTGTAAACATAGGTCTCCAAGACGTTTACGCGTGTCAATCTTCTCCTTAACCTTCCTATCTTCCTCTGCAAACTCCTCAGCTTCCTGAACCATCTGTTCAATCTCTTCCTGACTCAACCTGCCCTTGTCGTTCGTAATTGTAATCTTCTCCGATTTTCCTGACGCCTTGTCTTCATCCTTGACGTTTAAGATACCGTTGGCATCAACCTCGAATGTCACTTCCATCTTGGAGCTGGAACAAATCCAGATAAATCGAATTTCCCAAGCGACCTACAATCCTTTGTGAGACTCCTTTCACCCTCAAACACCTGAATGGTGACAGTAGTTTGCTGATCCTAGTAAATGGTGAAGGTTTGAGACTTCTTGGTTGGTATGACACTGTTTCTTGGGATCAATTTGGTCATCACCCCACCAATAGTTTCAATTCCAAAGTAAGAGGTGCCACATCCAGCAGAAGTATATCTTTGGTTTCATCACCACCCTCTCCACTTAAAATGCCTCCTTGAATGGCAACGCCGTAAGCAACAACCTCGTCAGGGTTCACACCCCTGTTGGGTTCCTTGCCATTGAAATAATCCTTGAGAAGCTGTTGAACCTTGGGAATTCTAGTGCTTCCACCAACAAGACAATTTCATCAATCTACTGTTTCTCCAATCCAACATCCTCCATGGCCTTCTTAACTGGCTCCATGGTCTTTCTGAAGAGGTCATTGTTCAACTCTTCGAACCTGGCTCTGGTGAGTGGTTCGGAGAAATCGACACCGCCGAAGAGCGACTCAATCTCCACAGGAACCTGATGCTGGCTACCCAAACTCTCTTAGCACGCTCACATTCTCTCCTTAGCTTTCCAAGAGCTCTGTTATCCTTGCTGACATCCTTCCCATGCTTCTTCTTTATCATCTTAATAAAGTACTCCATGATTCTCTGATCAAAATCCTCTCTTCCCAGATGAGTATCTCCGTTGGTTGTCAACACTTGACACCATTATCAATGGTCAAGATACTAACATTGAATGTGCTACCACCACGGTCACATACAAGAATGTTCTTTTCACCACCCTTCTTGTCCAAACAAGAAGCAATCCTAGCAAATTTCACACCGGTAATAACACTGGCATCCTTACTAGTCTGCCTTTGGGTATCATTGGAGTAAGACTCTTCCTATAAGTCTTTCGACATCAAAGATGGTCTTCTCTGGATTCACAGCCGCCTGATTCTTTGCAGCTTTACCAATCAATCTCTCACTGCCGTGAACGCCACCCACGATGGCGTAATCCAGTTACCTTGATCATTGGCTATGATTTCAACATGACCATTTTTGTAAACACCAACACAAGAATACCTTGATCTGGAACTTCTCTCCCTCGGCTAGCTTCCAAATACATGTACGGGCAGTAACTTTCTCCAGAGCATAGATGGTTAATTGCAGCGGTTCTTCATCCTTTCTTCCAGGTATCGTGGGTCCCAAATGTTTCTCGGTCGACAATGCGTGCACAAATGCATGAGAAGTGCATGATATAATGTGTGATTATGATAAAAATGCTTTGTATAATGGGTATGTATGCATTTCCCTTGTGAACGATTGATAGCCACCACCTCATGAACATAGGGTTTCTGGTCACATTGCTTTGCTATGAGTACTGCCTTTCGAGTCGATGCTTGAGTCATATTCACCAAGAGACAGATTTTATAAAAGAGATGGGTCAACGCCCTTTTCATTAATGCTTGATAAGTTACTACATTTTTGAAAATATAGAGAAAAAATTAATCTACTTCTCTTCGGCCAAAGGTAGGAAGGCAAAACCGTGATTCTCGATTTTCTCCAAAAAGGTGTTAGTCTCAACTAGACTTCGGCGATAGCGGATGATATCTCTTCCAACATTTCGTGCATTGATTCTAATGACCCGAGCATGCCCAGCAGCTTTATCCATTTGTTCATCCATCTTGGTCATCTTCTTTATAAGCAATATATTGGTTCTGTTTAACGAAGTATTGTTGGTATCGATTTGATCCTTGTATTTTTCCATTACGGCTAGTTTCTCATCTAGATGCTTCACCATTTTTCTCTCCTTATCGAGCTTTGTTCTCATTGTTTTTATCTCCTCTCCCTTAACTGCTAACTCTGGTTCAATGGCTTCATCTTTCTCGGACCCTGTCGAACGACTTTGCGACATTACATGCTTCTTATATAAATCTTCATACTTTTCAATTCTATCCATCAGCTCGCACTAAACTTCTGCGAATTTCTCTTGGCAATATTCTACGCTCTCTTGGCATTCATTATGTTCAGTCTTCAATGCGCCGAGCTCGGAGCAACTTTGCATCCACTTCAGACTCATCTCCGTTAATTCTTTCTCCATTCCCATCCTAACATTCTTCTCCTCACCCAACTTTAACTCGAGTTTGGTTAATCTCACATCTTTATACTGTATTTGCTCATCTAAAAATGCTCTCCTCTTATCGCCCTCCGACACCATTTCTTCCAATGCTGCCTTGTCTTTTTTTTTTTGCTTAATTCTATCTGGAGTTTTTCTATCTGTCTTCTCAATTCTTCTTCATTGCCAACCCTTTTTCTCTTAATAGGTTTTTCTTCAATTTGAGAGGGCTTGACTTCTTTATTAATCACAGTTGAAGCAGCTAAGTCTCTCCATCTTGCATACCCTTCACTTGCACTAGGATCTCCCATACCTTTTATTTCCACCAAGACGAGATGCCTCCAATCTTGTCTGATGATCCGCAAGACCTCTCGTGAAATGGGATCCTTGGTCCAACCAAAGAACTGAGCAATTCCCATGGTCCTCGGAACAAATTGCATGCCCCCATGCTGCCTTACCACAAGGGCGGGAGCATAACTCACGTAGCCGGTAATCCCTACCAATGGAACCCAGCATCTTTGCCCGCAACTCTTTAGGACATCCACTGCTTTGACCCAAGGAGCTCTCCATTTGAAACCACTATTGGGTAAAACTTTTAGCTTTTCTACCCAACCTTGGTTGTCTAGATCTCCCCATTCTTCTTCCTCTACTATCCTCAATGGTTTTTGGTTGAACCACCAAAAATTATTAAAGACAGGTTTTTTGGTTTCAATGTGACTAACCATCCAGATATATAACAGCTGCGTGCAACATCTCACTACTCCTTTCCCGGCTCTTCGACAATGGTTAAGCGTTATGATGGTTTCAGCCAAAATAGAGGCCACTGGGTTGATTTGTGTATTCTCATATTCCACATAAGCAGCAACAACTTCCAAGCTTACTATACCTGCTCGACTTGGGAATAACACAAGGCCAAATATGCCTAAGGCAATTAATCTTTCTTTCTCTGATCCAGACTTCTGTTCTAGCTCCAACTCCAACGTCTTCCATCTTAGACCAGCAGCCTTCTTTTCTAAAAACCTTTCCAAGTTGGGGATCCTGAGCAGCTTCGACAATTCAGGAATGATTCTGTCATATCTCAAAGGGAAATAAATTCTGTATAGATTATTCAGAAACTCAGTCAACATCCCGTATTCTTCCATAGTAGGACATAGGTCTATGCTCCCAAAAGAGAAACAACGATAGTCAGGATCCCAGAAATGAACTAGAGCTCGCACCGCTGGGCTTAAAACGTCTACCTTCGCAATCTCCATCAGGCGTCCGTATTTTCTAAAAAATGTGTCCTTATCCACACCTTGAAAATGAGTCGTTAACTTGTTCACCTCATTTATAATGCAATCCAGATTCTTGATTGGTGATAGTCTCATAGCACCGCTTTTAAGGCAGTCTCCTTCAGTCAATTGTGACAATTCAGAACTTCTCCCATATTCCATGATGGAAAGTTTAGTGGTGGTGGCCATTTCGTTCACAAGACCTGTAAGTCAAAATGCTATTTAGACCTTTTTCTTTATATGCAGAAGATATTATGGAGCATACATCCTAACGATAGGTTCTAGTTCCTTTACGTGAGACATAGGGTAAGTTTTCTACTTGGTCTCTAAAGAGGGTCTCTTGCTGTCCCAGTGATCACCCTCGTAAAGGCGATATGGGGGTTCAGCAGATAGTGGGATGGCTCGTATACCAATCACTACCAGTCTAAACACTCAGCAAAGAGTTGGGGTTTACACAAACTTCAACCTTGACTCAAGTCATAGGTAAGCTACTAGTCCCCCACTTAACTTAAAGTTGAGTGTGTGCTCTCAAAATAATAAAAGTGATGCATGACAAGGCATATCATGATGACAGGATGTAAAGATGCATGCTAAAGCTTAAGAAAAATATAAACCAACCAATAACAATAACATGTCATAAACAAACAAAACTATCAAGCTTAGTCCAAGTCCCCAGTGGAGTCGCCATTCTGTCGCACCCCAACAAAAATGGTCGCGCGGCGTCGTGACGACTTTTCCCCGTGTGCGGGGAATTATCATGTGTCGGGGGGGTTTATCTTTATTTGAAAAAGGGAGTCGCCACCTAGTATTATGGTTACTAGGAAACCTAACACTGGTCTTTCAGAGATTCTAGGGTAAGGGACTGGTTGCGTAAAGGGAAGGTTTTAGCACCCCTAGTACGCCCTACCTAAGGTAAGCTGCTTGACGTTGGGTTTGTTTATGATTTGCTATGGCTTTGAAAAAAAAACATATATTAATTCAAAGGCAAATGGGATATCATTCCCGCCGAATATTTTGGATATCAACCCCTTAGGATTTATTTATCCAAACACCGACAGTGAATAATAGCATATTATTCCCGCCGAATATTTTGGATATTAACCCCTTTTGGATTTATTTATCCAAATACCGACAGTGAATAATAGCATATCATTCCCGCCGAATATTTTGGATATTAACCCCTTAGGATTTATTTATCCAAATACCGATGGTGAATAATTTAAGGATATTAACCCTTTTTGGATTTTATTTATCCAAATCCAAATGCAAATAATATCATATCATTCCGCCGAATATTTTGGATATTAAACCCCTTAGGATTTATTTACCCAAATACCAACAGTGAATAATAGCATATCATTCCCGCCGAATATTTTGGATATTAACCCCTTAGGATTTATTTATCCAAATACCGACAGTGAATAATAGCATATCATTCCCGCCGAATATTTTGGATATTAACCCCTTAGGATTTATTTACCCAAATACCAACAGTGAATAATAGCATTATCATTCCCGCCGAATATTTTGGATATTAACCCCTTAGGATTTATTTATCCAAATACCGACAGTGAATAATAATATATCATTCCCGCCGAATATTTTGGATATTAACCCTTAGGATTTATTTATCCAAATACCGATGGTGAATAATAAATTCCAAAAAATAAGATTTTTATATTTTTTGACATATTGGCCAATACCCTTTGGATTTTACAAACATGTTGTAAAATCTCAAAAATGCAAGAAATGATTTTTTCTTTGCGAAATCCATGCTAAAACTCATTTTTCTTCAAAACCCAAGATAATATATATTTTTTCAACAAAAGAAAATAATTTTTAAAATATGCTAGTGTATTGGCCGTATGCAAGAAAACAACACATTTTTTTTTTAATAAAAATATTTTTTGGAAAATTTGTATTTATATATATATTTAATATTATTTTTCTTTTTTATTATTTTTTATGTATGGGTGGGCTGGCTGCCAGCCCACCTACATGGGGGCTGGGCTGCCAGCCCATTCGCTGGGCTGGGCTGCCAGCCCGTCCATTGTGGCCGGGCTGCCAGCCCAGCCTATCTGGAATTGGGCTCGCGGCCCAAACAATCTGATGTTGGGCCTCGGCCCGCTTATTCTAAAGATGGGCTTCGGCCCATTTTATCTTGGATGATGGGCCAGAAGCCTGGGCCTTATTTTTCATGGACCGAGCCGGGCACAAAGCCCAGCCCAGCCCGCGGGGGAGTGAATTAATTCACTCCCCCGTGCATGCAGAGAAGACGATGAACAGTGGATATGGGATTTTTCAAGTGTGACGAATGGTGTACCTGTTTATACCGTTGGGTAGAGGAGGTCGTGGTGATTCTTCTGGTCGTTGTGGCGTCGGAGATGATGGCTTGTGGTGGCCGGAGTGGTCGTCGGAAAACTCTCGGTCACGTTGCAGATGACCAGTTTATTCTGCCCAATCCTCGCCTAGGACCTGTGGTTGAGCTTCTGGCGATGAGGGGAGGTTAACGGAGGTGACGAGGTGGTGCTGGGGGGGTCTGAGCTGGGTACCACCGTTGCTGACCGAGAGGGAGAGAGAGAGGACGATGGCTGCAGATTTTTAGAGAGAGAGAGTGAGGAGCTGCTGCTGCTATCGTGCTGGATGGTAGAGCCGAGGGGATGAAGATATAAGATTTATACGTAAGATTTTCCTTTGATCTCTGCTTGGTCTGTTCTTATACTCGCTCAAAAATCCTCTCTTCGTCTCCCCCTTGCTCTGTGAAATTTACTCTGTCTCGTTGACAACCCCTCTGTTTTTTTCTCAATCTCCCCTCACTTTCCTTGTTATTTTTTTTTTCTCCTTCGCCTCACCGTGCAAGCCTCTAATTAGCCAGAGCCCCCTCCAACGTTTTGCCCCGATCACGTTTTAAAATGCCCCCCCCCCCCCCAAACAAATAAGCAAATTGAGCCGTTTAAAGGAGAATCACGAAGACAGGGAGGAGGATCAGGAAATTGATGGAGTTCAATTTGGGAAGAAATCACGTTTGATTAGGAAGGAAATTGAAATCATGATCTGTGAAAATTCAATGCAATGCAACGGAACAGTGCATGATTTTTAAAAATGCAGATTTCAAATTTTTTAGGAAGGAAAAAAAATGACTTGGTCCTCTAACTTCTTTAATTGCATCCAATTGGATTTAAATTTGAATTTATGCAATTAAATCCCATCAAAAATTCAATCTCAACCTTGGCTTCGCGCGACTTTCTAATCTGGCCCCTGGCTCCTGATTTTTGCGATTTAACCCTCAATCGACCAATAAACTCTCAATTCGATCGATTTCGCCCTTGAACAAAAATCTATTTTTTTGAAATATTTTTTTTCGAAACATAAAAAATAAAGAGTCAAAAATTGGGTAGCAACAAACCTAACAAGTTACCTCCCGAAGAAAGCTTATTGTATAGCATTCCACTCTGCAACCTCCCTTACCATTTGAGTTTTGATTATTAGAGAATAATATAGAAGTTTCAGCTTTTAGGTGAGATGATTTTTTAAAATAGTATCAGAGTCTTGTTGACCCAATGACCACGAGTTTGAATCTCATTACCTTCATTCTATTTAATAAAAAAATTCAAACATAAAATAAAATGGACATGTGTGCAAGTTTCAAGTTTAAAAGATTTTCACTTTGGAATCCACCGAGGCAGGAGAGTTTGTTCCCATGATTTCTGAAAATCAAAACTTGTCCATTTTTTATTATTTTAAATTAAAAAAATTGGTGTATTTAGATCATTTTCACATTTTAATATAAACTTATTTTTAAATAAAAATCACTTTTAAAACAGGCTTGAATTTGCAGCTGGATCCCAGGCAAATTTGTGAGCGAGATGTTTTTTTTTCTTTTCATGATAGAGATAATTTTATGCACGCTGAAATTTTTTAAATGATATAAGTAAGAGTATCTATAAATTCGCTCTATCTTGTGAACTTATAATTAAGTATATTAAGGAACCATCTCACCTAAAAGCTTAAGCTTATAGGTGAGGCCCCAGAATATGATTATATTATACTCTAACACCCCCCCCCCCCAAGTGAAAGTCTTTTGGGCTTGAAACTTGCACAGGCCCACATTACCTTGTGCTTGATTGTTTTTATCAAATAGAATGGGGGTGGTGAGATTCGAACTCGTGACCGCTGGGTCAACAAGGCTCTGATACCATGTTAAGGAACCATCTCACCTAAAAGCTTAAGCTTATAGGTGAGGCCCCAGAATATGATTATATTATACTCTAACAAAGTAATTTACACTTTCAGTAAGTTGAAAAGTATTTTTCTCACTCTAAATAACATTAATAATCTTTTTTATTTATTTAAAGATAACGAATATTTTTTACTAATTTGTGTATCAACCAAATTAAGATTTAGTTTATATAATCTTAAAGACATCTCCCTTCACTGTAAAATCTATTTAAAAAGAATTGTGGTGCTCTTTTTTTCCCCATAAATGACTTACAGGAAGGAGAGTGAGCCGCATGGTTGTCAAAATCATGAGTTGATTCGTAAAATTATACAATTTTATGAATTAAAATAACAAATCTGGTAAAATCATGAGTTGATTCGTAAAATTGTACACTAACTATAGGCTCTCTCTCTCGCCACCTAGGCCATAGACACCCCCCCCTTCTCTCTTTTATGGTTTATTAAAATGCATAGACAATTTTTTAGACAATAATTTTTTTTTTGATTCTCTTATATTGATTTAAATATTAACTTCAAAATTTTTACTTAAAAAATTTGAAAATTAAATTTTTAATTGTTAATTTTTACTTAAATTATTTTTTTTGATTTTTTTGATCATTTTCATGTGGTGATATCAAAATAATTTGTTGGAGGTGGAGCTAGTACTAGTAATATCAATGTTGGTACCAGTAGTAGTACTAATATTCCTTTCAATAGTAATCTTTTTGATGAATGTATTAGAAATAGCGAGGAAGATGACGGTAATGAGAGTGATTTTAGTTTACATAGCACGCCAGCAGAATATTTGTTTTAAATTTGTTAGTTTTTACCTAATGAAATTATATGGATATAATTGTTTTGTAATGTATTTTTAAGTTATTTTAAATCATGTATGAACCTTAACTAATGAAATTTTATGACCATAATTATGTTGTATTATATTCGAAAATATTTTACTTATGATTTTACGAATTTTCTACCTACACGATTTTAGTTGTGATTTTACGATTTTTGTACGGAAAAATTTCAGGTCTGATTTTACAATCTGAGTTCAGAAGCGACTTCCGTTTCGTGTCAAAATGGCGATTTTGACAACCTTGGCGAGCCGACAACAAATACCAATCGCTACCTACTTTCTGAAGAAAAATTATCCTTCGGAGACTCTAAAACCTTCGGCTGCTAGCATTGTTATCAAACTCGCGTTTCAATTCATAAAATCATAAAATTTCAGCTGCTAACAATGTTATCAAACTCATATTTCAATTAGTAAAATCATACAATTGTACAAGTTAAAACTATAAAACTAGTAAAATCAGAATAAAAAATCAAATTTCATTAAAATCGATTCAAACTCTGTAAAAACAGGTAAAATCGTAAAATTAGACCGGATCATTCTGATTTTTCGATTCTATAAAAACACCGCGTGCATTGTGCACAGTGCAATTGCCCCCAAATCCTATCCTCTCTTCTTAGTCTCAACAAATATTTATCCCTGTCTCTCTCCATAATAATTTAATTAGGCTACAATCTTCTGGGTATTTTAGCAAGAAGTTCAAGACGAACCCTCGAAACTCAGACGCTTCGTCAGTGGGTTTGCCTTTGTTTTTCCCTTTTTTACTGTATCGAGGGAAGCTTACAAGAATTGAGGTACAAGTATTTGGTTCCATGATGACCACAAGCTAGTAACAATTTCACAAAATTTTCCAGGAGTGTGGTCGTGCTGGAAGAGATGGTCAACGCTCATCCTGTGTGCTGTACTACCGTTACAGTGACTATGTAAGCTAATTTCGCAGGGTTTATGTATCTTCTCATCTCTTGTAGACTCTTTTTTTCCCTTTCTTTCTTTTTGCCATGTAATAATAAATCTAATTAGCCGTAATAGTATATTGGTATTGGATTTGCAGTTTCAGTTATTGTTATCCAGAGGGGGGGCTATATATTTAGTGTTGTTTTTGTGAAGTAATCATCTCACCTAAAAACTTAAGCTGATAATTGAGATCTCAAAATATGATTTATATTATTCTTTAAAACATCCCCTCAAGTGAAAACGTTTTGGGCTCGAAACTTGCATAGATCCACATTATCTTGTGCTTGATTTTTTTTATCAAATAAAATGAAGGTGGTTAGATTTGAACTCGTGACTTCTTGGTTAACAAAACTCTGATACTATGTTAAAGAACTTTTTCACCTAAAGCTTAAGCAAACACATTAATCTGGGAAATTTTGTAGTTTTCAAAACACAACCCTGTTATGCACCTGTGACTGTGTAAGTGGCTGGAGTGACTGGTGCAAAGGAAAACAGATATGTTATGAAGTGAAAATATGGTTTATGATATCTTTGCCACTCACCTGTTATGTTTTGCTTTAAGAGGGGGGTAATATTCTTCCAATGTCAAGCCTTAGAAGAAACAGGTAAATCAGGTGTTCTTAAGATTTTATGAAGACTTGAAAGATTTTTTCTCTGTGAAAAGTCAATCATGGAAGCTAAATATAAATTCATCTTTGTAGCAAGAGTTTCTGTCAGAACTGCTGTGATGCATGCGGTCATACGGCTAACAGGATTGGTACAAGTTCTGTGAGATAGTTTGCACTGACTTGTGATAAATTGTTTAATTATGCTATAAACCCGAGGCTCCTAACTGGGAAACAAGGCTTGAAAGTCTAGCTAATAGAAGGCCACTGGCATCAGTTATGGCCTCTGTAACCAGAGTTTATGAGAAATATAAACTGTTGCTTATGCTCTTCCTCGAATCCTCCCAACTGATCGACTGTTTTTCCATGGTTTCTTCTTCAACAGGAAGGGTCGCATGCTTCATAGAGGACCTGCTCTCCCTTTTCCTATTATTTTTAGGTTCTTTTAAGTTACCATGCTAAGAAAAATTATTCAGTGCTTATCCCTAGAAAGGCCTAATCCCTTTTTAATAGCTGATATTCAGCTAACCGACCTATTCCCCAGCTCAATACTGGATATAAATTACACGTACACACACGGTAACTTAATTATTGGACCCTTAATTACTCTAATTAACTTATTATGTAACCCGGTAAACATCAACCAGACTTACATTAACCACCCGAACTAATTACATTAACTAGAATTGGACTAGACTCTATAACCCACTACACCACTAACCAGTACCCCAACCAGCTCGTCAGCCCCTAACCATTATCCAGCTGCCTTGATCTTGACATGGCTGAGAACTGACATAAAGCCTGCTGACACCGACTGCTGCTGACACTGAAGAGACGAGGACACTCCGACTGCTGCTGATACTGAATAGACCACCCATGACCTGCACGTACCAGCACGTAGATGGGCACGTGACAGATTTTTTCTCTCTCTCTAAATCGTTATCGAAAACTCTAACAAAGCCAGCGTCCCTTCTCCTTCCCATATATAAACTACGGAAAAATTAGCACATTTCATGTTATAATCTTTTATTTTTGTCTCTCCGATGCCCTAAGGCTTGAACATTATCTTTGCACGATGCATATCGTGCTCATTTGTTTATTAAAATATATTTATATTAAAAGATTAGATGAACAACATCCATGCATTTGGAACTGCATGAAGAAATCTGAATAGGATCTTCCCTTCTGTGTCATGTCATCATCTGCTAAAAAAAGAAAAAGATAATGATAAGATTGTTGAAATAACTAAGAGCAAAATCATAAAAGGGAGGCTACAATTATGAGTCATTATCTTAATCTAATTATAAATAAACTATATATAGGTTAAACATAAAGTATTATTCTACCTTTAATGAATAAGACTAAATAAGTCAACATAATTATTATTTAACATCTCCCCTCAAACTCACGATGCAGCAGCTACATGCATCGAGAGTTTGCCAACTAGAAAACGAAAGCGAGAGATGAGATGCGTCTTGTTGAAGAAATCTGCAATCTCAGTTTATCCATGCAAAATCAAATATGTCATTGCCATTGCCATCAAGTTGAGAAATATGTCATTGCCATTACCAAAAAACCAGTATGTCTACAGCCACAATCAAATATGCCATTGCCATTGCCATTGCCATCAAGTTGAGAAATATGCCATTGCCATTACCAAAAAAACCAGTATGTCTACAGCCACAATCAAATATGCCATTGTCATTTTAACAACAAATTGTATGGGGGGGGGCAGGGCCAAAACTAGAATTGTTCCATATTATTTTCATTGCGAGGTGTATTATTTGGGTGAGGCCTGCTGCTTGATAAGCCGATTGAACCCATGGTATTAATTTGGCCTTTTTGGAAGATAACCACAACGATAATTGTTTCTTATTTTATTTGTGTGATTTGCAGTGATGAGCTACTGTTGGGAAGCAACATCTAGACGTCGAAGGTAAGCTTCATGACCAATGAGGAGATCATGAAGCTCCTCAAATGCCATGGATTTTTCCCATGCTTGAATGAGCGCAATGATTTCTCGAAAATCTGGTCCTAATATATTTAGGACATATAAAGTGAAATCATCATTTGAAATTGGATGATCAATGATGGTAAGTTCATCAATTAATACTTTCATAACATGCATAACTCAGAGATAGGTCCATTTCCTCTTTGAATGAGGGTGAGTTCTTCCTTTAATTGCATAGCTTGTGTTCTTGAACGATTCGAATAAAACAGGTTTAATTTTTTCCAAGCCGCGTGAGATATCTTGGCTGATGCGACGAGTGGAGTTATGGCTGAGGAAGTGGATGCCAATATAGCACTTAGAATCAACTTGTCCTATCTAACTCAATGGATTTTGTATAGATCAACAATAGGCGTTCCTGTAGGAGAGGGACATACAACAAATCCAGTGACATAATCAAGTAGATCATATCCAATGAGTAATGCTTCAAATTGAGCACGCCATTAGGGAAAAGAGGATGGAGTTAATTTATCATTGATTTGTGTAGAGATGTTGAGGGAAATCAGTGGCTTGTCGGTTGTGGACTGTTGTGGGTGTTGAAATTGAGGTTGTGGGTTTGTTTGAGGGATGACATATTTGAGATTTGGATCATTTCCACGTTTGAGAATGGGAGCTCTGATACCATAAAGAAGAAGATGATGGGATGAGAGTTGATTGAAAAATGCTTTCTCTTTTCAATGCATTGTTTGATTTTGCTATTGCTATTTATATACACTGTTATGAATGCAAATAATAATGTCTTGGTTGATCTGTAGCTGTAGTTTCCATATTCATTTTGTGTCGTTACATGATTTTCCATGATTGAGGGAAATATTGATTTGCTGCTTAATCTTCATTATTTGCTACATGATTTTGGCTTGCCTGCATATCCTTTGTTGCTACATCATCCTTCATATAGGTAACATAACAAATTAGTGTTGGGTTTTCTTCAGCATATAAATCCAATGAAAATTGTAATTTAATTGTTTCTTCAAGAGTTCAAAACATCCTATTAGACAATCTATGGTCGTTTAAAAGAATGGTTAGAAGTGAGGAAGAGTGTTAAAATCTCCAATCCTATATAAAAATATTGATATAAAAAATATAAGAATAGTATATAAATTAAAAATAAATCACCACCATCAAAGTTCAAATCTTTTAAATAAAACTCAAACTCAATACATACCAAAATACACACTAGATCCAACAATACATACTTATAATATCCATGATTCACTGCTCGTTTTATTACAATACATTCGACAACGACATTCATAAAGAGTTCCACCACGAGCTCAAAGTAGGAATTCTACGCCATTAATCACACAGAGGCACTGGCTCAATAAATAATAAGCTGACATAATCTTTTAAACGTAATGGAATTGTGTAGGCATCGTCACCATTAGCATAAATAACTTCTGTAGCTCGCCCAAGGTTAACAAGCAGTTGAAGGAGAAGCATTGGAGCTTTAGTTGGCCTCCATGCAATCTTCATTGATATCCTTCCATACAGCAGCGTTCATCTTTTGTATCTCATCAATTGCTTTCTTCTCCGAGATGTTATATTGTTTCATGTAGCATTGAACACCAGATGCACAGTCTCCCCTCTTTTGTTCATCCTTCAATTATACAAACGACATTATAATTGTTAGAAAAGAGACTTCATATGAAAGATTTCAAAACACAAAGAAAATTGAGAAGAAAGATAAGAATAGCCTGTTAGAGAATAGAAAGTGTATTCTAGAATATTGTATTTTGTAGTCTAGAGTATGAAAGATAGTATGAATTATGTGTATAAATAGAAAGATGCACACACTGCAAATGTATGCAAAACAGAATTTCAATACAGTAAAATTTCAAATTTCATTCTCCCTCTCTCTTCTCTCTTCTCCCTCTTCGCATCTCTAAACTTCATTCTTCTTTTTCTTAATTTCTTCAGTTATCTGCAATCTCTCTCAATCCTAACATAGTCGTGAGTTGAACCTTGGTTCAATTTTTTATGCACAAAAATAATTGAAAAATCCAGTAAACTATCAAGTTGAAATAATACCTTTTCACTAAAAGGATAAAAATTGTAAATAATTTTCAAAATTGGTTCCTTGCTTATATAAGATATGAGAATACAATTGTCATTCATCAAACAACCGATCATCTTTGCAGCTTTAATAATTTTTGGATTACTTTTTAGCCATTCATACTCCTCCACTCCTGCAACTTCTTCCAATCCAAGGAAGGATGCTGCCATAACTGCCCCATAACCACTTGTGGCTAATCCATTGAGCACATACTCGTCGAATGTTGGGACATGGCATTTATCTGCCCACTCCGCCTCCGCATGATAGCATCTCACCACTTCTTTGAACTAATAGCATGCAGATAAAACAAAGATTGTGTGGTCAAACCGATAAAATATTTCAATTAATATATATATTATGCTAGAAATAGTAAAAGAATGCATGAGAATGGGAAAATATTCATACTGCCTCCTTCACATAATACGAGGCATAGGATCTTCCTTGATTTCCCATATCATTCTCAGTTTCGTTGAAAAGATTCAGAAGAGCTATATAAAGAACTTTCATGTAATCGGCAGGGAGTTGATCAGTAGCATCCATGGTGCATCTGAAATTGTGACAGAAAATTACACGTCCTTTCTGAACTTTTATGTTTACGAAGATTTAGAAGAGAAAGACTGACTATGAGGTAACAAGAAATAAACCTTTCAATTGCATCAGTAAAATGTTGTATTTCTTCAAAAGAAGCATGTGCATCATATGTATCATCTACCAGTGATATAAATTTTGTATATTTCGAGGTCATCATCGGAGAGAAAGCATATTGAGGCTCGAAATGGATTCCCATTCATCCAGAAGTAGATCTCTACAATTCTATCTCTTGCATATGGAAGCTCCTCAGCAAAATTCAAATCATTCCACCACCTAAATTGTAAATAGAAACTGAGTGAATAAATTCCCAGTAGAAACTTAGTCTCATATCACCCCTCGAACTTGAACGAAAAAATACCTCGACAGAATGGATAGCTCTTGTTTGTGCAGTAACTGAACTCGATTGAAATCTATCTTAGCAAACTTGAGTAAAGTGTCATTGCGAGACTCATCTTCTTCGTAGAAAGAGATGTATTTTCTGGCTTCTATTCTTGGCGCGCCTTTGTGAAAGGGCCGGATCAAAGCATTCCTAATATGGTCTCCTAGACGTTGGCTTGATTGCATAGCCGAAGACTCCAGGTTTGCCCTTGTGAAAACATGGGCTTCATCCAGTATCTGTTCTCCATGCACACTTAAAAATGAAGCTTCATACAAGCTCAGAATGCCTTTCACATCGTTCATCATTGTTTTCTTAAACTCTCCATTGGTGTCCTTGAACTTTTCGAACACAACTAATACATAAGAGCATACTTCACATTTTAGCAGATTTTTCAAAAGATGTTTGTTGATTATGAAAGATTATTTCCGAAGATAAATTATAACAAGTATGTTTAGTGGTATTGTTTTGTTCACAAAATTTTCGAGTCACTTTACATATAAATCAAGTTTAGATCCAATTTCTTAGCCGCCGCAAAAACAAAAAAAACTCATTGTGGTATACCTATAGGAATAATTTCAGGTATTAGTCCAAAGATTAAAACTTGGAAAATTACAAGGGAGAATAAACTTCTCAGATCTAAGCCAGCCTCTGTGATTGATTAGTGTTATCTTAGTATCAATGAATTATTTTTTGGAGATGTTGATTATGTTAATTAAGGAATCATCTCATCTAAAAGCTTAAGTTATTAAATGAGGCTCCAGAATATGAAATATATTATTCTCTAACACACTTCCTCAAGTAAAAGCCTTTTGAGCTTGAAACTTGCACACGGGCTCACTCTACCTTGTGCTTGATTTTTATCAAATAAAATGAGGGTGGTGAGATTCGAACTCGTGACCGTTAGGTCAACAAGGTTCTGATATCATGTTAAGGAACTATCTCATCTAAAAGTTTAACCTATTAGGTAAGATACCAGAATATAATTTATATTATTCTCTAAAAGATTAATATTTCAAAGGCTACAAGTATGCACTCACCACAAGGCATTTTGAATCCATGCTGTCTCAGTACTCGAAATAGTAGTGACAAAGTGTAGAGATCATAGTCATGCTTCTCAAGAAGATTAGGAAGGTCATCAAAAATCTCTGTAAGGTTGTTTTCAATCTCGCTGTCAAAATGATATGACACACCAAGCCTGCATAAAAGATTTATGAATTCAATATTTTGCACTGGATCCTCTTTGGATTTTATCAGCATGTCCTTCACATTTTCCTTCAACTCTTCTACTTGTCGGTTGTATGACTCGAATTCCTGCAGTGAAATATTCAGGTAGTATGAATTGATAGCATTGAGTAAATCCTTAACGTGTTCTTGTTTTTTATGATCTGGACCGATTTGGCTTTTTTTTCCGAGTTAATAGGAACCGAGTTTTCAACCTGATTTGACAAGTTTTATTGAGTTGACTTGCAAAATCGTATATGATTTTGCGAGTCAACTCGCGAGTTTAACAACCCTGGTTAATATGAATTGATAGCATTGAGTAAATCCTTAACGTGGTCTTGTTTTTTCTCTACTCCATTGTTAATGTTTTTTCTTATAGGTATACCACAATGAGTTTTTTTGTTTTTATCATTTAAAAAAGAGAGATTTTAATCTTACTGCTGAATTAGATGATAGATCCCACTAATTTAAAAGCTTATATTTAGTTTTTGAAACTTTAAAGTCATTAAAAGAAAAATACACTGCTTTACACATAGAGGAGAGGTAGCATACCGTTTTTGGAAAGGAAAACGAAGCGAAGCTGCAACCCCACTCCCCTGTAAACTTGTGGTTTACATTCTTTCTCTCCGAAAATCAGATTCAAGATTGATGCCAAACACTGTATAAGTTTCAATCTTATTTGTAACTCTACTCAATCAAAAATCTTGATCATAACCTAACTTATCAGATCAAGTTTCCAGGCTATACATGCATTTCGATAGATACATTTCACTCTTAAATAATGTATCACGATTTTCATATATATATACACACACTTTAGACATGACTGGTTATTGTGGTTAGCCAAACATGATGGTTTTGTGGTGGTGGGGGGGGTGGTGTTGGTGAAGACAGTGTTTAAATGTCTCTCATCCCTCTTTCTATGATTCTTCAGGCCTTTGAATTAATTAACTGTTTTAGTCAAGGTTATTAAAATCATTTTTTTGATACGGCACGGGAAATGTAATAAAAACTTGAATCGTAAAATCGTACATAAAATATTTTTGTAGATAAATCATAAAATAATAGGTAAAATAATAGGTCGAAGATCATTGCAAACATTTGCGCAGCTACTAGTCTTCTTGTATGGACCTGGGTAGATGTCGTCTTCTTCGAGAAACCTTCTGTCATTTGTGCATGTTATAAAATGAATTAACATCGAGTAGTTTAATTGATGTATATATTAATTGGGGAGATATTTTACATTGCTCTAATCAAGAAATTGTAATCGTTTTCCAACAACATGGTACCAAAAGAACAAAGATGTCTTGCTCTGAGAGCTAGTTATTAGATAAAATGGTGGAAAAGTAAAAGCATTCGAGGCAATAGTTACTTGCTAGATGGCTTACACTCTGTTATTGACCATGCTAATTGTTTTATTTTTTATTTTAAATAAAAAAAAAAATTATTTTTAGATTATTTTTATATATCAATGTTAAAAGTAATTTTTTAAAAAATATATATTTTAATATATTTCTAATAAAAAAAATACTTTTAAAAAGTAATCTCAACCAAGTAGACAAGTTTAGCATACCCACCCAAATTTAAGTTACTTTTTTGGCATGTCAAGTCAAGAAAATGAATCTTATTGATGCAAGATTATCTTCCCAACGAAGGTAATCCCCGGCAAAGAGTGTAACCACTATTTCACCAAATTTAATGTATTTTTAAATTATTTTTTGTTTTTTTGGATTATTTTGATTTGACAATATTAAAAAATAAATTTTTAAAAATATATATTGTTTCAATATATTTTATACAAAAAATAATTTAAAAAACAATATTTATTAAAACTCAAGCCAACTTTCTTGCTATATGCATAATACATATTTTCATCATTGTTATTGGTAGAGCCTTCCATTATTTATGAATTATTATTTTTGATGTTTTGTGAGAAAGATTAAAATACCATCTAAACAGGTTCAATAATAAGATGGTGAGTCGTTTAGGGGTGGATTTGGAAAACTAACAAACCCAATAAACATGAGTTTGCGAGATGTTATACCCACCATATATTAATTTGTCCACCTTGTCATTTCAAACATACAAGGGCTCAACCACGCACTAATCCCAAATAAAATGCGGGTTTAGCAAGTTATTAGACCCAATATATTTAAGTTTCGTCACATATTAAACCCAAATAAATATAAATTTGATGAGTTATCATACCTAATACATTTAAATCATGCCACATGCTAGGTCCAATTAAACGTAGATCTAGCGAGCTACTATACCCAACAAACTTTGGTTCGTTCACATGTCAAATCCAAACGAATGAGGATTTAACGAGCTATCAGGCCTACCTTAAATTACCTTAAATTAATCGTGGTTTGGATCACAGTTTAGTTATTAAACGTGGTTTGGATCACAGTTTAACTTAAATTAATCTTGCAATCAGCATGTGTGTGTATGTATATATATATATTTATCAAAACAACACACAAGTGGCTGCCTGCTGGCTGAACACGGGGTAGATAGCTTAGCTTCTAATTAAAAATTAACCAATCATATTATTGTTTTTTATTAACTACACACGTGTTTCATAGACTAGAATCACAATTATTAAGTTGATTAAAGCAAAAGAATCACAATTGGTAGGCCCTGATGATGCTGGCTAGCATAGAATCTCCATTGCTAGTTCAGGTCAAGGAAAGCAATTCACGCGATTTGCTAATGAAACCACCAGCAACAAATGAAAGATGCTTATTGGATATCTCCCCTTCATTTTTTTATTGGAAAATGATGCATGCCTTTATTCCCAATCTATTTTTTTATAATACAACACTTCAGTTATAATTCAATGCATTATAAATCCTCAGGTCAAAACCTGACATGGATCAAGTTTAAAATTAAATCAAATATAACGTTGTTCATGTTAAATTTGGGTGTTATACATGTGAGTGTTAGTTTAATTTGCGTGTATCTCGATTAAATTCGATTCAATGACACGGAAAGTTAATTCAATGTTGTTTTACATGTGAGTATTTGAGTGTTATATATGAGATTGTGCTTATCTCAATTAAATTTGATTTAATGATACGAGGAGTTAACTCAATATTCTTTTAGACCCATTGATTCAAGCTCTAAACTATGTTAAAGTCATAGCAAATTGCATGACTATGTTCAATCCTACTTTTACTCCCTCACATAAAGAATTCATTAAAACATCGCCTTTAGCTCCATTGACAAACCTAAAGCCCAATGCACATGCCATGCATCCCCTGTTTTCTTTTCTTCATGCTTTGGTCACAATCTAGCGTAGCCATCTGTTTGGGAGTGTCTTGGGTTTTGATGTTTTCATAAAAATGCGTTTTAATTAAAAAATATTAAATTAATATTTTTTATTTTGATATTCAATATAAAAAAAATATTTTAATTTTTTTTTATACCATACAAACACATTTTCATCCGTACCCAACCAAATTTAAATTATTTTTTCTGATATGTCAAGTCAAGAAAATAAATCTCATTGATGCAAGATTACCATCCCATCGAAGGTAATCCCGGGCAAACAGTGCGACCACCATTTCACCAAATTTAAGGTTTTTTTAAATTATATTTTTGTCTTTTTTATAAAGCCATGTTAATTTCATAAGGTTTCTTTATTTATTTTAAAAACTTTAACATGAACTATTCATGTCATAATGATCTTCTCCCTATAAGTGTATAAAAGGTTTTCTAATGATCTATCATATTTTTATTTTACCAATAAAATCTAAAAAATATTTGTTTTTTATTAATAATACATACAAGATTTTTTATCTCTCATTAATATCATCAAGAAAAAATATTTTCTAACCCATTCACTTAATCAAAACGATAAAGTTTAAGGGTTATAAATACCTTTTAAACCACCAGAGTAAAGACTTTATAATTTCTTTTCTCCAAAAATTCACTCTTTAATTCTTGAGCATTTATCATATCAAAATAAGAAAACATTTTTGTTCTTGCAATTTAAAACCGCTTTTATTTATTATAATCCCTTATTAAAAATTATTGATTTTATCATTGGATGATCCTCAAACCCTCATCTAAAGATTTTTTTTTAATAGGTGCAAGTACTTGTACTGTCAATCATATATTTTCTAAGCTTTAAAGAAAGAAATATTAACTTAAACATGTGACTAATGTTTATCGCATGACCCGAGCCTCAAACAAGGTGATGAACAAGGTTAAAATGGCCAAATCATCGTTAAAATAGGAGGTGTCCACATAGCCCTAAATGTTTTAAAGGTGCAACCCATTTACATCTATTTTTTTATATTTTTGAGGATATATTGATAGCATTTAAGAGTGACGGTAGTGGCTTTTTAAAAGTGCTCATCATAACCCTAAATGTTTTAAAGGTGCAACCATGTTTGAAAGGCACAATCTACATTTACATCAAAAAAGTATTTTTTGATATTTTTGAGGCTATATTGATAGTATTTAAGAGTGTGACGTAGTTGTTTTTTAAAGATGCCCATCATAACCCTAAATGTTTTAAAGATGCAACCTACATTTACATCTAAAAAACATTTTTTTGATATTTTTGAGGCTATATTGGTAGTATTTGAGAGTGTCACGGTAATTATTTTTTAAAGTATTTTTTATTTAAAAATATCTTAAAATAATATTTTTTTTATTTTTTGAAAACTTATTTATGATATAAGCATAAATGTAAAAAACAATGAAAAAATTGTTTTGAGGAAAAAAAGGATAAATAATTTTAAAAAAATACAAAAACAAAAATGTTCTTGTGACCACTTGCACGGGCGAGTTAATGTGTGATCACAGCATTCCCGAGTGCGATTGATGATGGCAGTGGGGGTTCACTTTTCTAGATTCTTCGGATCCTTCCCTATCCTGCACCCTCTTTAAATGATGGTATCTTCTGTGTGGTGCATAGTTATTAATTCCGTTCCGTTCCGACCGGAATGTTCCATTCCATTCAAAAAACCGAGACAAAACAGCGTCGTTTTTGTCTCGGTTTTAATTCCGGTCCGTTCCGGAAATGCCGGCCAAATTCCGGCCGGAATGCCTCAGTTCCGTTCCGGGTGTGCCGTTTCAGCTACATAAAAAAATCATTTAACTTTTTAACTTGCACACATCGGATGTCACTGAAATTATTTTAAGTGAGCAGATATTGTAACTTTGTAAGTCAAGTTGATTGAGTTTTATAGAAACAATTATTTGCTTTGACATGTTATTGTTCGATGTGGGATAAAATTTAAAGCCACGGGATGAAACTTCTTTGCTGATTTCAACGATGTGGGATACTGGGATATGGGAATTGAGATTTGAGAATTTGGTTGTCTAGCTGGACAACCTTAATTTGTTGTTCGGCTTTGGTTGTCCAGCTGGACAACCTTCGGCTGTACATGACTACATGCTATATATATATATATATTATAAAAATATATATATTATAAAAAAATAAAAAATAAACCAAAATCAAAACAATAAAAATAAAAATATATATTATAAAAAAATAAAATTGTTGCATCAATTTTGATTTTATAAAAAATAAAAATTATATTTATTTATGTTTGTTTGACTTTGTATTTGTATTGTATAATTTAAAGTTAATTTATCTTGAATTTTAATTATGCTTGTTAAATTAATATTTTATTTTTTTCATATATATATATATATAAAATTAATCATATATGAACAGTACGACACCGAAACGGCACGCCAGAACGGTCCGAAACCGGAATGTTCCGTTCCAATCGAAAAACCGGAACGGCGACCGGAACGGTATTGACAACTATGTTGTGGTGAGATTCCTTCTTCTTTTTTTATTTTATTTTATTATTATTATTAAAAGTTTTTCGTATGTTATAATCTTTGAATATATTTTATGTTATAAAATCTTAATTACTAGGGTTATATCAAGAAATTAATTTGATTTTCCCAATAATATTAAGATTGGCCGAACCTTGTTTAAAGGATATTTTAATGACACCAACTCGTTTAGTATTTGGATTAATTAAATAATATAATTTTATTTTAAAAAATTAATATAATATCATTTATATATATAAAAAAGTATAATTTTATTTTAGTATTAATATAATCTTTTTTTTATACCATACAAAACACATTTTCACCCATCAATATTTGAGTTTGGCATACCCAACCAAATTTAAGTTACTTTTTCTGACATATCAAGTCAAGAAAATGAATATTATTGATGCAAGACTATCACCCCAACGAAGGTGATCCCTAGCAAAGAGTGTAACCACCATTTCACCAAATTTAATGTTTTCTTTGGTTTGGTTTGATGATATTAAAAATATATTTTTAAAAATATATATTATTTCAATATATTTTATACAAAAAATAATTTAAAAAGCAATATCTATTACTATCTCAAGAAGTATAAACTCAATCCTACTTTCTTGCTATATGCATAATACATCCATTTTCATCATTGTTATTGGTATAGCCTTCCATTATTGATGAATTAGTATTTTTGATGTTTTGTGAGATAGATTAAAATACTATCTAAGCATGTTCAATAATAAGATGTCAAGTCATTTAGGGGTGGATTTGGAAAACTATCAAACCCAATATACATGAGTTTGCCTATATGATGAGTCCATATAAATATAGATCTGGCGAGTTGTCATACCCATCATAACTGGATTCATCCACATGTTGAGCCTAAGTGTTGGTCTAAAGAGTTGTCATTTCGAACATACAAGGGTTTGACCACGAACTAAACCCAAATAAGTGTGGGTTTAGCAAGTTGCTAAACCCAACATACTTAAGTTTCGTGTTTGATGAGTTGTCATACCCAACACACTTAGATCGGGCCAAATGCTAAGTCCAATTAAGCATAGGTGTAACGAGTTGCTATACCCAACATGCTTGGGTTCGTCCACATATCAAATCCAAACAATCTTTAAACCCTCATCTAAAGAGTTTTTTATAGGTGTCAATACTTGTACTGTCAATCATATATTTCCTAAGCTTTGAAGAGAGAAATATTAACTTAAACATGTGACTAATCACTATTCAAACACCAAATAACCTTATTTTTTAGTATATCAAATTTTGGAACATAACCAATTATTTTGCATAATATTGTTACTTTGGGTTTTGTAAAAAATTTCACCATACAAAAGTATAGTAATTTGGTATAACACGTTAGTGTTATTAAATCTATTTATTTATATTGGTGAACCCAAGACCTAGCCCGGGCTTGATTAAAAAAACCACGTAAAAGTTGATTCAGTTAAACACAACATATCAATATTATTCTGAGATTGAACCGAGTTAGTCTATATTAAATTATTTAACGCATGACCCAAACCTCAAACAAGGTGATTAACAGGGTACATCCTTGACCATTTCAATTCCGAGAACTCTCCCACCATCCCATAAAAAATAGACTTTTTTCATTAAAGAATTTGCTCAATTAGTCCTTATATTTTAGATATGGTTGAAATTGTATTGAATTGTTTTGTGCAACTTAGGTTGATACATCCAGCCTATAATTTAGGCTTTAGACTAGGTGTTTAATAAATGTGATCACAAGTACTATGATGCTTTCTATTTTTGAAATTTTATTAGTACAGACACTACACGGGATAAAATCTTACAACGGGACGAAGGACTTCCTTTGCATTAGGATGCTCTCACTCCACTACTGTCTCCCACCATTCTTTTGGATATGCAATGATTCTATAAAGAGAGGGGGGAAGAGATGGCTGCCCATTTTCAAGCAACGGAAGACAAATTGTCCTCTTTAGCTTCTCACAGTTTGTTACACCAATTACTTCAAGAGAATCGCAAATCAATTTTGCACTGCAAATGCTTTTCAGTTCTGGTAATTTACTCAATTCCACATGTCTTAAATTTGGGAGTTTGAATTCAGTGCTGCTTTTTTCACCCATAACCCCTTCTCCATCTGATCTTGTTCCTCCTATTATCTCCTCTATTTTCTCACAATTAATAACGTTAATCATTTCTAGAGAATCACAAATTAGTTTTGCACTGCAAATGATTTTCAATTCTGGTAATCCAATCAAGCACAATGCTCCTAACTTCGGTAGTTTAAATTCGCTGCTTTCTTCATCTGATCTTCTTCCTCCTATTATCTCCTCCATTTTCGCACAATTAATAACTGAAATTGTTTCCAAGTTTACGAGGTTTGGCAACACGACCAGAGGGAACAAATTCTTCATATTTCTACATCCATAGCAATGAAATTCTCGTAGACTAGAAAATATAACCTTATAAGATGGAACAGAGGAGAACCAAGAAGATGAAACCAAGCTCTCCATGCTATCGCAACCCCGAATGCGGATGATCTCCAGTTCAGTTGTACTCTCTAATGACAAAACATCACATAAACTTCTTGCATCGATGCATTCACAAACCAGTCCTTGAATATCATTTAAGAATATGACCTGAAAATCTCGATCTCTGTTGATACTAAAATTACCCAACCAAACTGTTTTACTTGGGAAATAATTACAATCATCTTTCTCCATTGTTCCTACTGAAATTCTATATGTGCTTAGTGATCGAATCCCATTCCGACATCTGTGGTACTCCATGAAGTCAGAGACACCTACGAAATGGCATTCCAAAGTTTCCAAATTTCTCAAGGATCCTACTTCCTTTCCTTTAACTGTTATCGGAGCATATCTTCCACCAATAAGCTCTTCTAGTACAAAGACTTGCAGGTGAGAGAGTTTTGGTAATATTCCACTTGGAAACTCCTTTTCACCACATCCATTCATTCTAAGATACCTCATGTTGGTTAGGCATTCCATTCCTTGCGACATCTTTTCAAGTTTAGTCTGACAGAGATCCAACCTCTTTAGTGCCCTAAGCTTCTTTAATGGTGGAACATCTCTTAACATACGACAATTTTTTAGCAATAATGTAGTGAGAGTCACCAAATCAGAGACAGAGTCTGGCAAATTCTCAATACCTGTGTGAGACAGATCGAGGACCTTGAGCCCATGCAATTGCTTGAAAAATGAATCTGCAATGAATTGCAACTTCTGATTTTGACGTAGCAATAAAGTTAACAGATTTGGACACATTGGTGAATGGTTGGGAGGAATTTCTTTAAATCTGTTTTGCATTAGTGAAACTATTGTCAGATTCTCTGCCCAATCCTTTACGTCTGGTAGTTCTACTAATTTTGCACCTGCTTTAATAAGGACTTGAGAGTTTTCTTGCTGTATTTTGATGGCCATGTCCCTAATCAAGTCATGCATCTTGATAGATTTAGAACCATTATCCTTCCTATCACAACCTTCCAATAGGCAAACATATTCAAGTCTATTAAGCATCGTGTGGCCCTTGTCAAGTGCATCTTGCCTCCTCATTTCTTCAATTATTCCCTCATCGATCAAAAAATCTATCAGCTCCTCCCTTCCAATCCAATCATCTTCGGGAAATAATGCACAGTATAAGAGACATTTTTGTAGTGTTAACCCATCATCTAACCGATCATAACTAACCCTCAATACCTTGAATACCTTCTCATCCATGTCCCTATATCCTGATTCTCCTAATTGCTTCAATGTACTCCTCCACTCATTTAGATTATCCACTCCCCTCAAGCTTCCTGCCAATGTAATAATACCTAATGGCAAACCAGCACATTCCCTTGCAACAGCTTTTGCAATTCTTTCCACAACTAGTGAAAGTGTTATTTCATGTCCAAGCTTCTCCATGAACAAGGTCCAAGCTTCTCCCTCAGAAAGTGGCTTCACTTGGATTTTATGTTGGCAAGAAATCTGCTGACAGACCCTTTTTGATCGAGTTGTTGTAATCAGCTTGCATCCTTTCAACGGGACAGGAATTCCCACTTCGTGTAGCTCAAAACTGTTCCACAAATCATCTAAAATGAGAATCCATTTTTGTTTCTTCCTTAGTTCTTCTGACAATTTGGCAGCTCTATGCAGATCATCATCCTCGCTTGAAAGGTCTAGATCAAGACGTTTGGCAATAAGATTCTGCAATCTATTAATGCTGAAATTTTGAGACACGGTCACCCACCAAACATGATCACAAATATCTGGTCTTTGTAGAAGCTTATTGTGGATATATTGTAGTAATGATGTTTTACCAACTCCCCCCATGCCATAAATGCCAATGGTTGGGACTTTATCATCCATTAACAAGGACCATATCACCTTCTTATTCTCTTCAAATGCTTGACCCACTGGCTTATTAGAGCTAGTAGGAAATGGAACTCCTCCAATCTTGCTGTATTTCAGACTTTCAGAACTAGCTCGTGCGCCAGCCTGCATTGCTAATCTTCCACTTTTCTTGAAAACCACCTCCTCCGCTAGTCCTGTCCTCACTCTAACCATGTTCTGCGCATTATGCACCTGCTCTGTTCTAGGTATCGTCTGAAATGCATCATGCCCACAAGATCGTTCACCACTATTTTCCATGGCATTTTCCGCTTGTGAATGCGACTGAATTCTCTCCTTCCCGGCACCTTGTTTCATGCCCTGAACTCCTTCTTGTGTCCTTTCAGCACTCCCTACCAAATTGCCAAATACTGCATTGCTTTGTTCCAATGCTCGATCCACTGGTTCTATGCCAAGTCTGCTCTTGAGTGCCCCTTCAGAAACTCTATGTTCTTGTGCTCTCATTCCGGTCATGCTTACTACGTCGTCCCCTACTCCGGCTTCTACAACCTGAACTTCTCTTAGTACCCTTCCAATATCTCCTCCCATATTTTCATTCTCAATGTTTTGTTCCTGTGGACAAGTTGAAATTCCATGGTCGTTAACATTGATTGAACTTGTTGTGCTTTTATGTCTTTTGTTACCACCAGACATAGCTTTCAAGGCTACTTCTTTAACTTCTTTAGCCACCCCACGACAAATGGCAACACCATGCCCTCTCTCTCCTGATAAATGCCATTTGATCCTGGAAATGGAAGTTTTAACGGCATATGTATGTGGACAAAAACTACACTTCATGCTACCATCAGCCATGTATTCAACATAATTCCAAAATGGATCATTTGATCCAACCATTTCGACCTATAGAAAAAAAAAGGGTCAAAATATAGAATAAAAATTACTGGGGGGAAATGACGATGATAATCTAGTTAGACTTCTTACTTGTTGAGTATTTAAAACCCTATTTTGACTTTGCAGGGAGCTGTCAGGGCCAAGATTTGAGGCATTTGGCCTAGCAGCTCGATTTTGCAATCCTCGAACTTGGAGGTTATCCATTTGTGACCTATATAAAAATGAAGTGATCATATTATAAAACCTTTCAATAATTGGTAGTCTCTCTTAAAAAGTAAAAATCAATGGTGTATCTAATTATCAAAAAGGTATTAATACCTAGTAGATTTGCCGGAGTTTCAAGGCACTAAGTTCTCTTGTTGCATATTGTCTATGTGAGGAATCACAGAAGTTTGATTGACTTGTCCTTGATTAGGAATACACTGAAACCTGAATCCAAAATCATTCGCAAAAAATATGAATCATTACAAACTTATGTTTAGCTTGCTGGGTTCATGTTCAAGCTATGATGTTTCTTTCCTGAATGAAAAACTAAATTTTTTTTTACAGAAAATACTAAACATGAAAATTAACCCCGAGAGATAGGGTACCTTGAAGATGAAGTAAGCTCGAATATTGTGGAGTCATAACAATTTGAATTGAATAGATCAAGATCTCCAGAAACTTGAATATTGTGAGGAGGAAACTGTGGGGACCTGAACTCAGAAGAAAAATAAAGCTTTGTTATTAGTTGAAACACAAAAAAAACAAGTACAAGCTAATTGAAGTGCTCACCGTTAAAATATAGCCGTTAAAATATGGCCATTAATTTCCAGATATGGAAATTGTGTAAAGTAGGGATAAAGTAGTTTTTTATCTTTAGCTAAATTAGTCTTGTAATTACTCTATAAGTTCATTCTCAATAATAATGGAAAAAACTCTGAAATATACGAATTTATACTTTTAACACGGTATTAGAGCGAATCTTGAAAAAAAATTTCTTGAACCGTATTTATTCATCCCCAGTTTTTTTCTCTTGAACAGTATTTGTTCATCTCGAAATTAATCCCAGAAATCTTGAATTTTTTACTTTGAATCGTATTGCTGAATTTTTTCTTTCTTTCTTGTTTCTGGTTCGAAACCCATAAATCAATCTCTACAAAGCTTGTTTATCTATGATTATTGTTCATCAAACCCACAAATCAATCTCTACAGTACCTGTTTATTCAAGTTACTGTTCATACCTAGAAAAAACCCAGATTTTCCCGGAAAATCAAGTTTTTTCCCGAAAAATCATATTTTTCTCGGAAAACCCTGATTTTCCCGAGAAAAAAAAAGGAATTAGGGCTTCTTCGTCATCTCTGGCGAGTCCTATTTATCGTACCTCTTTGTCATCTTCGGCGAAACCCCTCTCAAACTAGCAAAACCCATCAGCTCACGGTTACTTGTTAGAAACCCAAACAAAAATCAATTCAAGCCACAACCCAGAAATTCCACCTAAACCCAGAAATTCTAGCCAAAACCCAGAAATTACAACATAAAAAACCCAGGAACATGAACTCCAAACATTGAAAAAAAATCCATCGAACACCCATAACTCTTCATTTCACCTAGAAACCCATAACCCACAAATGGAAATCAATCCAATGAATATACTTACCTCTATCCCGTCACCACAAGCTCCAGGTCGACACCAAAAACACACCATGGACGACGAACAGGTGGTGGGAGCCCCTTCGGCGTTCCAGGACAGCTCGGTGATGGTGGCCGGGAACCTCCGATCAGTGGGGAGCTATGGACGTGACAGAGGTCACGAGAGTGAGAGGGCTGGGGGTGAGAGGCAGACGGGAGGAAATGTAAAATAAATGGGTCACGGACACCCATTTAATTCGGGTTACAAACAACCGGGTGGGTTGGTGTGTTTCCACTGCGATGAGACGGGAGCATTCAAAACCACGATGTTATGAAATTATTGGTTACCCGGATTGGTGGGACTTTACAAAAAAAACTCGGAAAAATATCAAAAAATCTATGGTACATCTGACAGAAGCAAACCAGGTATCACCCACAGCAAATGTGGTCCATCCAGGTATTATCGAAAAACATTTTGCACACTCTGTTATTACTAAAAATAACACTTGGATTATTGATACAGGTGCATCTAGTCACATGACTAGCGATTCCAATAAATTAACCTGTCATAAACCCTCCTCACATTCAACTATACGCACTGCTAACAGTAGTATCTCCCCTGTTACGGGGGAAGGATCTATCATTTTGACTGACACTATAACCCTAGATATTGTCCTTATTGTTCCATCTCTTGTGTATAATCTTTTGTCGGTAAGTCAAATTACTGCTACTCTTAAGTGCACGGTAATGTTTTGGCCTCAGTTTTGTGTTTTTTAGAACATTCTAACCCGAAAGATTCTTGGTTATGGTGTTAGACGGGGCAACATGTATTATTTAGAGTTAACAGAAAAAGGGGGGTCAATGATGGGTCACGAACATCAGACCATAAGTAAGGATCACGCTCATGCTCTCATATGGTTGTGGCATCGACGACTCGGACATCTTTCATTCGGGTACCTTAAGAAATTACAACCGCATTTATTTTCCAGTTTAAGTATTTTGGATTTTCAGTGTGAAATTTGTAAACTGGCGAAAAGCCACCGTATCTCCTATTTGCCAAGTTTGAAGAAAAGTATGGAACCATTTGCAGTCATCCATTCAGATGTTTGGGGTCCTGCAAAGATCTCGTCCTTTTCTAATGCACAATATTTTGTTACATTTATTGATGAATACACTCGGATGACCTGGATATCTCTTCTCCGGAATAAAAGTGAAGTAGGTACAGTTTTCAGAAATTTTACAAAATGGTACGGACCCAATACCAACGGCATATTCATACACTTCAATCAGATAATGGTACGGAGTTCATGGATCAAGTGTTAGGTGATTTTTTAAATCATCATGGAATTCGACATCAGACCTCCTGCACGTATACTCCACAGCAAAATGAATTAGCAGAAAGGAAGAATAGGCAGATTATGGAAATTGTTCATGCTTCGCTATTTGGCATGAATCTGCCAAAATACTATTGGGGTGAGGCAGTAAAATCAGTTGCTTACTTAATAAATCAAATACCATCAAGTGCAATTGAATTTCAATCTCCTCAACAGAAAATGGAATTTCTTCTCTCTATTCCTCATTTACCAAATCTGGAACCACGAGTGTTTGGTTGTACGATATATGTCCACTTCCCGAAAGTCCTGCGAAGCAAACTGGATCCTTGTGCAAAGTGGTGTGTTTTTGTAGGTTACTCAGAGTTCCAGAAAGGATATCGGTGCTATGATCCTCACCGTCGAAAGCTACATGTAACCCTAGATGCATCATTTCGAGAATCCAAACCCTACTATTCAGGGGGGAGTTCCCGGGTCTTCTCTTCAGGGGGAGAGTAACATTGAAGAGAACAAAGATATATTCGAATTAGAGGAAAATAAAGGGTTCAAGGAAATGAGACCAGGCTGTGATAACCTGGAATTCTACATAGACCAAAATGATCTCAGAAACGACCCCCCTATGCCTCTGGAATTACCAACGCCTACACCGTTAACTGAAGAATCAACCGAGAATGTCTCTCCTTAATCACCTCAGGTATCCCTAAATCCTATTTCTAATGAGATAAATGAAACTCCTGTCTTAGAAAATAATGTGATCAATAGGTACCCACAAAGACTAAACCGGGGAGTCCCAAAGAAACAGTATGAACCCGATCCCAAAAACAAAACTAAATACCCCATCAGTAACTATATCTCTACTCATAGATTATCGGAATCATATGCATTTACTGTTAATCAATTATCCAATGTGTTTATTCCTAGTAATGTACAGGATGCATTAGCAGACCCAAAATGGACCAAGGCAATGAATGAGGAGATGGCGGCACTTAAGAAGAATAACACTTGGGAGTTATGTCAACTACCAAAAGGAAAAAAGAAAATTGGGTGTAAATGGGTGTTCACAGTGAAGCTCAATGCAGATGGGAGTATTGATAGATACAAAGCAAGATTAGTCGCAAAGGGATATACACAGAATTATGGAGTGGATTATCAAGAAACTTTTGCTCCAGTTGCAAAAATGAACACCATCTGAATTCTCATATCTATAGCAGTGAATCGAGATTGTGCCTTACAATAATTTGATGTCAAGAATGCCTTCCTAAATGGAGATCTTGAAGAAGAAGTGTATATGGAATTACCACCTGGAGTTAAAACCAGGTCCTCGTGTGAAACTGAAGTATGCAAATTAAAAAAGGCATTGTATGGTCTAAAGCAGTCACCTCGGGCATGGTTCAGAAGATTCTCATCTACGATGAAGGAGTTTGGCTATAAGCAAAGTAATTCAGATCATACTTTGTTTATAAAACACAAAGGAGGGAAGGTAACGGCACTAATAGTATATGTGGATGGTATGGTTTTAACAGGAGATGATCTAGAAGAAAGAAAGGCACTACAACAGTTTCTGGCATCGAAATTCGAAATGAAAGATCTTGGACAACTGAAGTACTTCTTAGGGATTGAGGTCTCAAGGTCAAAAACAGGGATATGTCTATCACAATGAAAATATATGTTAGATTTATTGGCATAAACCGGAATGCTTGCATGTAAACTGATAGATACACCTATGGAAATGAATCACAAACTAGGATAAGCAGAAAATCAGATGCCAGCAGACAAAGGATGTTATCAACGGTTAGTTGGAAAACTAATATACTTATCACATACTAGGCCAGACATCGCCTATGCAGTAAGTGTGGTAAGTCAGTTCATGCATTCATCAGGAGAAGAACATATGGAAGTTGTATATTGAATCTTAAGGTATCTAAAAAGTGCACCAGGAAGAGGACTTCTATTTTCTAAAGGGGAGGTCCAAGATATTAAAGGGTATACAAACTCAGATTGGGCAGGAAATCAGACTGATAGGAGATCAACATCAGGATATTTTATGTTCGTAGAAGGTAATCTTGTTACCTGGAGAACTAAGAAGCAAAAGTGGTCACAAGATCAATTGCAGAAGCAGAATACCAAGGTATGGCTCATGGTGTGTGTGAATTACTATGGATTAAACAGGTATTACAAGACTTGGGAATTAATTATGGAACATCTATGGGTCTACACTGTGACAATAAGGTCGCTATCGAAATTGCTCATAATCCTGTTCAACATGATCGTACCAAACACGCTGAAGTCGACCGACACTTCATTAAGGAAAATCTTGATCAGAAAATTATACAACTTCTGTTTGTTCGATCTGAAGATCAGTTAGCCGATATTCTCACAAGGACAGTCTTCGTAAGGGCGTTCTATGACGCTATTGACAAGTTGGGCATAATAAATATCTATGCTCCAACTTGAGGGGGAGTGTTAAAATATGACCGTTAAAATTTAGTCGTTAAAATATGGCCGTTATTTTCCAGATATGGAAATTGTGTAAAGTAGGGATAAAGTAGTTTTTTTATCTTTAGCTAAATTAGTCTTGTAATTACTCTATAAGTTCATTCTCAATTGTAATGGAAAACAACTCTGAAATATATGAATTTATACTTTTAACAAGATTAAAGAAGTGTATATTTGAGGTTAATACCATTGATTCATTGGAGGTTGAGGTTGAAGTAGCATCCCAGACACTTGATTGCTCATTGATAGTTGATTAGTCCATTGTTGGTCACTGTTTGAATTAGCAACCTTTGTTAGTAATTTCTTTATACAATTGTTAGCTGTTAATTCACTAAGCATTTTAGATTGATCAATTCTCATCACTAACAAGTACAACAACAAGAAGAAGAAGAAGTTAAATATATAATGATGAATATCATGTACCTTGATGGAGTTTGAGGAAATGAAGTTGGAAACTGTGAGGTTTGCTGAATACTATCCACCTGCATGTTCTGTCCAGCTTGATCATTGCATAATATGGACCTTTGGTTGACTGGAACCTCCTCCGGTGGCGGCCTGCTTCCATGGTCATAATAAGGAAAACTGTAGAGAAACTACATTGCAAGCAATGATCTTCTGATAAAATATGTTTAAGAAAGACGTACGAGGGAAGCTCAGACATATTGAAGTTATCTTCTAGTGCTTGAAAACCGAACTGATTAACATCATCGTCCATAGAAGACGGTGGAACTCCTTCCATCTGACCACAAGTACAAGATGATTAGCATGTTCTGAGGTTTAAAAAAGAAGAGAAAGCACAAATAAGAAAAGAATAGATAGATAGATAGATAGATAGATAGATAGATAGATAGATAGGTGTGTGTGTGTGACTTATTTGTTAAAGCAACTCGGATGAAAAACAGGAAATATAAATATTGTTTTTAATGATTTAATTTTAAAGCTAAATTATTTGTCACTTGTTTGTAAACAATTTCAATGCAACAACGTTACTTTAAAAGATTGGACAAATAATTCGAAAAACTTTCCAAATAAGGCTTCGAAATTGTTTAAAATTCAGACTTCAATTCTTAAGATCCTAAGACTATTAGCATGATCCATAGAAAGATGCAGGAGAGACAGGAGAAGGAAGGTAGAAGAGCTGATTGTGCTTGAACAACTCTCTTTCAAAATTAATTTTGTTAATTACAAAAATTAATTCCCTCTATTTTAACCTTTAGTTACACATCATAAAACATACACACAAAAAATCTGATATTTTTCCTTAAAACTACACTGTAATGAAAGGTAATCATTGATCAAGTTAATCCATTCATGAATCAGTAAAAAACAATTTTTCCTTTTTATGATAAAGAAAAGGGTGAAACTAAAATAATGAGTGAAAAACAGCAAAGAATTTTAAAAAGATAAAAACAATGAATTCAAGGTCAATTTGGATAAACACCACAAGGCATGGAAGATAAAATCTCAGAAAAAAGATCAATTTATTTATCATGGATTTATTTAAAGATTCAAACCACAGCTATAGATAGATAGATAGAAACACTAACAAGATGAAGTATAAATAAGTAACCTGGATTCAAGATGCTCTTCAAGTGCTGGTTTGCTTAAGCAGTAATCCTATATATAAGAAGGCACAAGTACAAGATGATTAGCATGTTCTGAGGTTTAAAAAAGAAGAGAAAGCAAGATGATTAGTACTATATATATATATATATATATATATATATATATAAGAGAATTATATATAAATAATTAAGACCTACTTCAGTGCTGGTTTGCTTTAGCAGTAGTCAGCTAAACAATAAAATAAATAAATAAAAGATGCAGTATGCTTGATTCTAGTTCGTACGGGTGAGATGTTGGAAAGGAAAATAGGGAATTGTATTATGAGATGAGATGTGGAAGAGAACATTGTTACATATATATTAATAATTAATTAATTATTGTAATGTTTGCTAGCAATGAAGTTGCTGGGAAGGAAGCCACCGTCGACCTACCACACATTATATTAGAAGATAACTTGTGGAGCTGGCAAACCCAAAGTCGAGATATTATACACCATCCAAATTCCAGGATAAATAAAAAAATCATCTCAAAATTCGAAAACAATAATAGAAAATAGATTCAGCAAATCATCTCAAAAAATATGTTTTTATTTATTTTTGAAACACAAAATGCCAAGCCAGCTGTTAGGGAAGATATTAATTGAAAAAAATAAGAAACTTGTATAAAAAAATAAGCCAAAATCAGAACTTAACGTCAATCATGTTTTCAGTTAAATATTGATTTAGTAAAATTGATTAATCCAATTAAAATCTTGATAATTTAATTTAATTTATAGCATCATGGTTGACCTATTAAGTTATATAACATGTTAATATTAAAAGCAATTTAAAAATAAATTTATATTTTTTAATGAAAATAATTGACTATATATCCATCCACGAATGATAAAAATTAAATTCGATCCTGAAACTAGTCGAAGAATGGTGGCAAAAACAGTTTAGAGCGAGCTTGAGAGTTTGGTGTATGTTGTTTTTTAAAATTAATTCTTAATATTAAAATATCAAAAAGTAAGTAAAAAATATTTTAAATTAAAATATAAACCTAATAAAAATAAAAATAAAAACAGCGGTCCAAGGACTTGACCCATTCACAACGATCTTTGTCCATTATTCCTAATTTTATACTTCTAGACTTGGTCGTGTTAGCGTATTCCTAGGAGTTTTAGATAATTCATTTTACGATCAGTAAGAAGATGTTTGGTAGTGTGGTGGGATCTATGGTTTAAAAAAAATTATGTATTTTGATGTTTGGTAAATAAATAAAAAAACAAATAAATATTAGTGAACTCCACTTAAAAAATCAGCAAAACCACGTTACATGAAAACAGCTGAAAGCTGCTTTTGATGGCTTCTCGACCATAGGTCTTATGAACTGCTTATTAAGTGGGTGTTTGGGACCGCGTTCCAACCTGTTGTTGCATTGGACCGCGGACCCAACATTGGATACTACCAAACACTCAAGCGACGTTTAGCTGGGGTCCCACCAGTTTTATTGAAAACACGTCGCGACTACAAAAGCTACTGAGAGCTACTTTTGCAGCCGCGACACATACACCCACTGAGCTGGGAAGTTTTCAACTTGACAATATACCCCTCATTCTCCTTCAAAACTTTTCCTTTTTATTTATTTTTTATTCATATTTAAATAATTTGGATTGTTTCACAAGATTGACAAGGATGATTTGTCTTTAGTAGCGGAGAATGACTTATATTGTTGCTAGCCGCTACTTGTGTTAGCTAGTATATATTCGAGGGTTTAACACTATATTTTAAAAATATTTTTGAATTTTTTTATATTTATTTTTTTATTTTAAATTAATTGTTTTTATGTTTTTAGATTATTTTCATGTTTTATGTGTTGAAGTTAATTTAAAAAAAAAAACAATATATATTATTTTGATATATTTATTAATAAATATAAAATATTATTCCAACAAAATATTTATATAAATGTATGTGTGTGTATGTCTATACATGTGTATTTTTAATTAATTTAACAAGTTGACAGCAATATGAAAATCATAGTAACCAAACACATAAAACTGTTTTTCATTAAACTCAACATCAACCACAGTTTTAACCAAACACAAATTTCAGTTATGAACCGCAGCTAAAAGCGCTTTTCAGAAACCAACTTTTTTTCAACCTCAACCACAACAGCAATAGCAACAGCTGTGCCAAACAGGCCCTAAATTCCCCTGATTCTTACCGTTAGCATGGTTTCTGGGGGCACTCGCATGTGAAAAGATTATTTTGGGGCTTAATTTAAAATCACTCTGCCTAGATGCCCAGTTCAGTTTGCTTGACAATTGAATGTGATTATGTTATCTAGCAAAAGGGTTTTTTATGTTTAAATATATTTTTAATTTAAAAAAATATTAATTTATTTTTTAAATATGTTTCTATGCCTTTTAAAGTAATTTAACAAGTTAAAAGCAATATCAAAAGCTTGGTAACCAAACACATGAAATCGTTTTTCATTAATTTCAAACTCAACGACGGTTTTAACCAAACACTAACCAAATTATTTTAAACCGCAGCTAAAAGTGTTTTTCATGAATCTACTTTTTCAAAATCTCAACCACAAAAACAAAAGTAATATCAAACACACTCTAAGAGTGTAAGGCCTCTTTCTCTTTTGAAAACTGAAACTTAAATTATGATTCATGACAAGCCTTCATTTAAACAACAATAATAGTAAGCCTAATCAATGATTTAAATTTTGAAGGTAGTACTTAACAAATATAATAAAAGAAGTTGATAACATCTCAATATGAAAACAAATAAAAATTCAGGGAGGGTGAGCCTAGTGGTAAAGATCTTGAGTTTAAAAAATATACTCTTATTATCTGCTTTAGTTCAACACAAGTACTAACACTAATCCTTTCCAGGTTTACGAGGTTTGGAACAACACAAGTGGGAACAACTTCTTCATCCTGTGACATCTATAACAATCAAACTCTTTAAGACCATAAAACATACCAAGAACCAAGAAGATGAAACGAAGCTCTCCATGCTATCGCAATCCTCAATGCGGATTGTCGCACATCGCCACGCGGCGTATAGGGAGGGTTTTCGTCTCGCAAGTGAGTTGAGGAGTCGCTACCTGGCTGTTGAGAGTCGCTAGAAAAACCCGGTTGCACTGGTCTGGTCAGAGATTCAAGGGTAGGGGACTGGTTGCGTAAAGAGAAGGTATTAGCACCCCTAGTACACTTTATCTAAGATAAGCTGCATTGTGTATTTTGATGTGATTTTCAACGTTTTGATGGCCCATATTTATTTATTCATGTGAACCCAAATAAAATATCAGAAAAAAGATCCATGTAGATGACTTAAAGGATCATCTATCATGAATGAATGGATGAGTTTTCCGCAAAAAAAAAAATGTTCCAATTAAAAAAAGAATCGGTCACCTCTCACAATAACTATGAGAATTTCTATGGTCATTTCTAGATATTTAAATGCTAGCCTACTTGTAGGTTCGATATTTACTATCTGAATTTAACCATTAATCATCATGAACTAATTTCACGATTTATCAATTCAAAAATCGGTCATCGCTCAGAATAATTTTGGGAAGTTTTTTTATCATTTCTAGATATTTAAATGTTAGCCTACTTGTAGGTCCAATATTTACTATCTGAATTTAACCATTAACTCTCATGAACTAATTTCACGATTTATTTTAATATAAGCCAAATTCTCAAGATTTAATAAACTGGTTATTAAATCTAAGATAAAACGCTTTGTCCGTATGCAAATAAAAACATATTTTTTATAGTTTTATATTCTTTTTTTTCTTAACAAAACATAAATAAATAAAATACACCACACATACACACATTCTCTTTTTCATTACATTTTACAGATAAAATACAACACACACACATTCTCTTTTTCATTACATTTTACAAATAAAACACAATAATAAAAATGCAAATAAATACATAAACACCTAAAATTACAAAAAAAAAAAAAACCAGACCTCGGGAATAGTGCCACAAACCAGGAACAGTGGTGACAGCGCAGCGGCACTGGTGGCACGTCAACCCATGCCCCACCGTCATTGGGGCACGTGGTTCCACGCGCCGTCGCGGTGAGGGTGCAAAATAGGGGGTGTGGATCAGCCTTTTCCCTTCTTCCTTGTCATAACTCAATTTCTGGGTTACTCCCCAAAATATACCTAAAAATAACAAGAATAGAATAATTAGGGTCGACGTTGGTAAAAAAATCAATGTGAAAATTTTAGTTGTTTTTCGAGAGTCCGATCGTATCTTTTTTGCACCCAAAAATAGAGGAAAGTATTGATTTAAGACAAAAATAATTTATCATTGGATAAATTTGTGTAAAAATTAAGTCGAATGGCATAATTATATTTTTTATAGGGCAATTTGATTTAATCATGGGCCGATTTAAAGTATAATTATATTTGGGAATTAATTTAAGATCCAATTGAAGGATTTAATTAAATACAGGGACTTAATTATACTTTAAATTGATTAAATTAATTTTATTAACGGCTTAATCAATGCAAAATCAAGATTGGAATTTTCAGAGACCGAATTGAATTTTTCCAAGCCAATTTTGCAAAATCAGGGGCCAAATTTAATGAATTGAGAGTCTAATGGTCAATTGAGGGTTAAATCGCGCAAATTAGAAATCAAGGACCAAAAAAAAAAAGTGTGAAGCTAAGGATGCTCTCGAAATTCTGACGGGGATACAATCACACAAAATTAAAAGTTTTCATTATTTTAAGTTAATCCTTCGATTAAAATTATTTACTTATTTTGTTTTCATTTCGGCCAATATATTTTTAATTATTTATTTTAATTCCTTTATTTTTTAGATATATTTCCAAATAGTCCATATTTTTGTCCATGTTTATATATATATGCTCTTAATTTTGGTTTTTAATTCTAATTATTTTCTCTTTTGTTTAGGTTTTATTTCTTAGAAAAAATTAATTCTTCAATTTCAGGTTGTTTTTGTTAAAAAATTACTTTTACAACATTTTTATGTATAATATTTTAAATCGAATATTATGTAAAAAAAGAGGCAACACATAAACAAAATGGGTAGACAAATTTGCCCAAGTTATCTACAATTAAAAAATATACGAACCACTTCTTCTACGTTTCGATTACAATGTTCCTTTTAGGCGGAAAAAAAATCATTTCTTAACAGATTTTATCCATTATAATTTTACTAGTTAAATATTAAAATAGTCAATTACAGCACACAAAAAAATCAATCAATTTTCTATATAGAAAAAGTCTAGCGCAGCGCGCAGACAAGTTACCTCATTACATCTAAATAGCAGTTTTTTGATATTTTTTAGGCTATATTGATAGTATTTAAGAGTGTCACAGTAATTGTTTTTTAAAATATTTTTTGTTTAAAAATATTTTAAAATAATAATATATTTTTGTATTTTTTGAAAACCTATTTATGATGAGCACAAATATAAAAAAACAATGAAAAAATTATTTTGAAGAAATAAAATAAAATAAATGATAAATACTTTTTTAAAAAATACAAAAACAAAAATGTTCTCGCTGACCACATGCACGGGCGAGTTGATCACAGCATTCCTAAGTGCGATTGATGATGGTAGTGGGGGTTCACTTTTCTAGATTCTTCGGATCCTTCCCTGTCTTGTACCCTCTTTAAGGCTGTGTTTGTTTTCTGGAAAGTGGTTTCCGGGAAATCACTTTCCAAACTTTCCTGTGTTTGTTTGCCCCATTAAAAAAGTTGGTCAACGGAAAACACTTTCCAGTCAAAGAAAAATTTGGCTTGGTTTTCAGGAAAGTGTTTTCCTGGAAAATTTGGGCGGAAAACACTTTCCGGAAGTTGTGAAAAATTAGAAATGTCATTATTTGCTGATTATATCAAATTTGATCCTCAAACTTTTGATTGCTATATATAATTTGTTTTGAATATTTATTTTTCAATTCCATCTCTTAAAATTTAATTTTTATATTAATTTTGGTCCTTATTTTTATAATTGCTATTTGCTTTTTTCTTATCATTTTTTTATTGAAATTTTTTATCTATCAAATTTGGTCCTCATATTTTTTATTGTTACTTATTTTATTTGAAATAATTTATGAAATGTTAATTATTATTATTTTAATTTATTCACCTTTCATTTTTTTATTTTTTAGATTTGATCTCTATTATTTTGATTATTATTTATTTTATTTGAGATAATTTATGAAATTATATGTTTTTTCAATTTCATTCTCATTCAACTTTTTAATTTGTAAGATTTGTTCCTCATTATTTTAATAAACTTGAGAAAAATAAAACATTAATAAGTTATTTTTCCAGCTCATTTTCCATGACATAACTAAACACTAGAAATTGTTTTCCAACTTATTTTCCATTACACTACCAAACATCGGAAAATACTTTTCTGGAATTCACTTTCCAAAAGAAAACTACTTTCCAGCAAACAAACGGGGCCTAAATGAAGGTATCTTCTGTGTGTGTGGTGAGATTCCTTCTTCTTCTTTTTTCATTTAAAGAATATTGTATAATTTTTTTTAGATCATAGAAAATTAAAGTTCTGAAAATTATATTTTATGAGTTTAGATGATCATATAAGAGGTACACTTTTGAACTTGAACTAGAAACTT